>JAHBCN010001209.1:0-126608 GCA_019359885.1 Listronotus oregonensis | reverse complement strand
AACAGGGCAAAGAAGTCCGTACATTGATTATGAAAAATGGCTCTTTGTTAAATTCGCTAAAATTTTGCAAAGAGGTAGCTTTCAATGTGCTGATTAGAAGACTTAGTGGGCACAACCACACAAACCCTACCCCAGTCCCGCCATGGCCCGTACAAACTGTCAAAGTACACTTTCCCCGGATATCGATTGTGCAACATATCACAGGTACATTTATTAAAATTTTTTAAAGCGTTTTCCTTTACTCTCAACCACTGTCCCTAGCCCCCACCCCCTTCCGAAGCCACAAGATACACTTTCAAAGGTATCGAATTTGCAATTTTGTTTAATTTAGCTCCTTCAAAGCTTTTTTTCTACTTTCAAATTTTACTTCCTTGACCCCCATCCCTTTCTACCGTCTGGCATAACTTTACTTTCTAGACTCCCCAAGCTTACCCAAAACCCCGACGGACACTTTCACTACCCACCTTTTTTAGATTTTACCCTTACCTTATCACACTACAGCCCGCTCCCCTACGAAGTCCCAACCATACACTTTTATGAGAATCGATTGTGTAGCTGTTCCTAATAAACTTTTTCAATGCCATTCCTTTCTCTTAAAAACGTTGCCGGGGAAGTCTTCCGGTCCACTATCCTTTATCCTTACCCTGTTGTTCTCTACTCTCCTCCCCCCCCCTTATGGTCTCGCATACTCTACACAAGCTTCCAACAAACTACTTTTAAAAGACAATTACGGTCAATACCAGTAAAAATGTGGGAAGCTTATGTAGAGTATGTGGGGCATCTGGGAAAGGGAGAAAACAACCAGGAGAGGATAAAGGGTAGTGGACCTTCCCAGTAACATTTAGTAAGTGGAGGGAACGGCACTAAAAATGTTTCCTAGAAGAAACTACACAATCGGTACCCATGATCGAGAATGGTGGGGATCGTGGGCGAAGTGAAGATGCGGGGGTCTGGGAGGGGTGTGGTGTGATAGGATGAGGGTAAAATCTAGAAAGAGATTGGAAAAAAGGGTGGGTAGTGCAAGCAAATGCTTTGAAGATTAATAGAAACAGTTACATATAGATACTCATGGAAGTGTCCGTTGGGGCTTTTGATAAGCTTGGCGAGTCTGAGAGGTAAAGTAGACAGTAAAAAGGGGTAGGGGATGGGAAAATAAGATTTGGAAGTAGAAAGAAAGCTTTGAGGGAGTTTAATAAAAACAACTGCAAAATTAATACAATTTTAAGTCTATATTCGGGCAACGGAGGGGCTGGGGATCGGGAGGGGGTGTGGTAAGGAGAGATAGTAAAAAGGGGCTCGAGACAGGGGTTGACCAAAAAAGCAAACGCTTTAAAGAAGTTTAACGTATGTGTGATATGTTACACTTTGGCGGTTTGGGTGGGCTGCGGGGATCTGGGGTGGGGTTCGGGTAGTTGTGTCTATTAAGACTTTTGATCAGTATGTTAAAAGCTACTTCTCTGCAAAGTTCCAACGGGAGCCAATTTCCATAGGGATTGTGCGGGGTCCTTATATTTACGGCAAACCTTGAAAAATTAAAACGGGGCGTCCCGGCTTGCTTTAAAAATGACAGGGACTATTGAACATTAAAATTATTAGAACGGCAATATTTAATATCTTTTACTTTAACAATATTTATTAAAAGTAGTAATACATTTTAGACTTTGGCAAAATATTGACTCTCTGTATTTTGGCATTTCCGGCATTTATTGTTACCTACCTATTTAAATTGCATATTCTTATAAAATAAATTATGTTGTTATTAAGAATGAATACGAAATTCTTTTTTTTACAACCTATCAAAAAATAAGATTCTTTTAAAAACGAACTAATAAATAGGGTATTCCATTTGTCGCATTTCTTTTGTATTAATTTAGACCATTTTCTTAAGTATTCTTTCAGATGCTACGGGAAAAAATACATAAGTTAGCTAATTAAGATATTTAAAAACATCCACATATGTGTCCACTTTGGATGATTCTCTACAAGCTATAATCCAAAAAATTGACAAAATAATTAAAAAAATCAACTAATATATATTAATGATTTAATAAAACGTTACAAATATTTTAAGAGAATTTACCCTATAAAAATACAACGGAGTTTACGAATAAACCCAGTTTAAGTTTAAGGTTTTAAGAAACAATAATATTATGTTTTGTATAATATGCGCCGTTATCCGAACATTACATCCAAGCTGCGGATGTATTTAACGAGATACGCCCGGCTTTTATCCAGAAAGAGCTTTTCCGGAGTTTCCTGCTTTCTTATTTTCCGCTGGAACGAATCGGGATTTCGGGAAAACCCAAGGAAAACCTGCCGGAAAAGTTTCTCTCATCTGCGAAGCCCGTGGCTTATTAGAATTTTAAATTCGGATTCCCGCAGAAGGGAGGTCTGGCACGGCACGGCTGGATAATGATTTTTCATTGATGTTTTACCTTAAATATATGTTCGTGATTTAAATAAATATGTGGGGAGTTTTTTGGGATAAGAATCTGTTTATGTATTTGTGTTGCTAAAGGAAGAAAAAATATTATAAGAAAAATATACGTTGAAGTAGTTCAACTGCTTTTGTTAGCTTGGCCAGCATACACGAAAACTTTTCGGAATCGTCCATTTTTGTCTTCAAAATGCTCCCTTTCTGAAGCTATTTGAAACAGCATATTATAAACCTAGGGACTATAACTAAAATTTTGTAGTATGAAAGTGTAAAAATCACTTAATAATGTTAAAGTTGTATATTTCATTAGTCTTTTTGAAAGATAAAGGTCACTGGGTTACAGCATAATTGAACAAGGTATCAGTGTCATTAATTTTTAGATATGGAAAATTTTGGCAAAAAAATAGCAGCCGAATAAGCGCTAGAAGGTATCTTGCGAAAAAATCAAGAAAATTATTTTAACCCCAATATTTAAAAGATGGCAATGTGAACAAAGAGTGGAAAATTTCAATGAAGACGCCCTACAGGTGTTTCTAACAGGGAAATCCAGGACATTTTATGCTGAAGACCAGGTTTAACATTAAAAATAATATTGACATCAGCAGATTTCACAGGTTAATTAACCCAGTTAAAAAAAGAATTGTAGCATGTAAGCCAAAAATACTAACAGGGGATCAGGTTGAGAAATTTGTAATGATGTTCCATCCAACTAGTTGGTAAAGATAAAGGTAATTAATTTAATTAAATAGGTACTTGATAAGTCTTTTCACTTATTTTTACTCATGAGTAAGATGATTTTCAAGAAGCCCTTATTTATGGGCTCGTAGGAGCCTGTAGAAGTAGGGAATTAGTTAAGCTGACGGTGGATGACGTAACTGATTTGGGTTACTTAGTTTTGATTAATAATAAAAATAAGATCAAAAGGTATTTTGTTAAAAATTAAATGGTAAAAAATTTAGGGTTTACCTCATAGAATCTCCAGGACGTATTTTTAAATAAACAGGGTGTCCCCAAAGAAGTTTGAAGGTATACGGAAGCCTAATGTTATGGCCTATTCGATCAAAAAATGTCCAGCCCGCTATGAAAATAACTGTCATGGGTGGCCCCCGCGATTCTGCGCAATAACAAAATTCCACGAAATTTTATTATGTGTTGCCTACTTACACACTGATAATGAGTGTGTGCGAAGGCGCGGCGCGTATGAAACCATATCCACTGTGTACTGTCGTCGTCTCATCAACCCGAATTACACGTTTCGTTGTCGTTTGCGCCGTATTAATTACGATTGTTTTTCTTTGTTTTTTTATTTTGTGCTTGCAGAGGTTTTTTCAATTGATAAAAAATTTATTTTAGTGATTAGTGTTTATTAAATTGTGACTATATTTTTGTGTTTGTTACTTATAACATCGTAACAAAATGATTAGAGGTTGTATGGATTTGTCTTGCAAATCCAAGGGTAACATACCCGGCATTTTTTACTTTAGGTTATATTTAAATTAGGTGCCTCTTATGAGACGCAACGTTAGGTAACCGAATAAATAATAATATATCAATTATAACTTATAAAAAATAAAAATTTTATGGGCAATAGCAGTGAGAAATGCGAGGTAATCTTAACTATCTTTTAGATGAATACCACAATGTTTGTGTATTTCTGTGGATTATTAAAAAGAAATTAGGTTTACACTTAGGTACTCATATTTCATTTAATAATTTAGTACATCCTTTTTAAAGGATCAAAATTACTTTACTTACTTACTACTCACTTACTGGGCAGACCAGGCAAATTTTAATATATACAGGTCCCACTAATTAAATGAAAGAAAGTATAATTTTATGTTAAAGTTCCTTTTTGATTTTTTTGTATTTGTTTATAAAAAAAAATTAAATTTTTGGTTTCTGATACTTTCATTATCAACTTTTTAAGGTCGACATACTGGTAGGTACATGATATTTAACGGATACTGTTACAATGCATACCTACCAAAGGTTACTAAACATGTTTAACTACTGTTATCTTGTTTCATAAATCTTTGTTATTACTGAAAACTAAATACTTAACAAGCAGTTATAAAAATTTTGACTTTTTAATGGACAACCAGAATCTTAGGATATTTTACTGAATTGGGTGTAGATATAGATATAAATTATAAATTTATAAAATATTGTATGACCCTAAAACACAAACAACCAGTTTAAATTATAATATGTTTTTACTTTTCTTGACCCTTGCCGATTTCGATGATTTTTTGCATTCAGAGGAGCTGATTACAAATCTAAAGTAAGTTTTTTCGACAACGTTTTATGTTTCAGATATCGATCCTTAAATATAATAATTATATTAAACTCATTTCCACTATCTTGTCGTTCTTTTATCACAAACTTGGTGATAAGTACATGAAACTATCATACAATGTTTGAAATTTATTTTAAAAAATCGTGCTGTCATTTATTTTAGTAAGATTTTTGGTAAAAATACAAAACTCCCAAAAATATCGACCATTTAAAGAGAAGGCGCCATATATTCTTTCCATATTAAATAAGATGATATAAAATCCAATATTACACAATAATTTTAAATATTCTATAATAGTATCGTTTAATAAGCAACAATTTTATGCAAAAAATAACAAAAAAACAGTGAAAGTATAGTTAGTTTGAATTTGACATCTGGTGTCAAGTGTATACATGGTAACAAAGAATTATGAAAGTCCGGACCTGACCTACTACTTATTGCGCAAACCCCGCGGTGCTGATTCCCCTATTCCCGCTGCCCTGCACGCCCAGCAATTTTGTACTAGAGCATTGGCCTTCCATATGCCTTCAAACTTCCTTGGGTGTCCCAGAAACAAATTCCGGCATTTTTTTTAAATGGATCACCCTATATATTATCAGATATTTAAACTGCTCTGGACTTACCCTTTTAAAAAATATATAATATGTCTATATTTTCAAAAATTGTAAAGTAAACCTCACATAATTATTAAGCTAGAAAGCGTAAGATCAAGATGGCATGGAAAACAAATATCTCGTATTGATTGGCATGATAACAGAATGAGGTTTTACGGTTTTCGAACAGTTATTAAACATATTTAGACGTCATTTTATCATTCTACGGCAAATTTAGAATTTGGGTTACTCAGAGGAGGAAAAACATGAGATAATTCGAATTTTTTATTCAAACAATAATAACGTATCTAGAATAACACTCTTCGGACACCTGGTGTCCGAGGAGTGTTCGCCGATGCAATATTTGAATTCAGCGACCCAAAAAACCCCCGGGCATTGAGTTTCTCTCCTTCCCCGCGTGAATTTTGGGAAAGTCCCACGGAGATGACGTTCATCAACGTCCCCGAGCTCCAGGTCGGCTGTGGGTCAATTTGAACATCATAATCATGTAAGCGACCTCAAAAACCCAGGAGAACCCGATTTGGGCCAGTTCTGACTCATATTTACAAAGGTATTAAATCTTTCAAGAGCCGTCTCAAAAAAATGCATTTTTTGAATGCATTTTTGGCTGCAGCAATGCAATTTGCGATTTGTATAAGTCACAAAGTAGGTACATTTTTTACAAAAAATGTTTGGAAGCGAATGCAAAAAAACCGCATTGCGATCCGTCTTAGTGCAAAAAATTCCGAACTTTTGGCCTTTTTAGCGCTTCATTGCCTCGACTATATAATTAGATACCTAGTACATTCCACTTCTTTTAGTCAGATACAAAGGGTTGTTTTATGTGTATCATGTCTCTTTCAAATAGTAGGCTAATATTTTCATGTAAAAAAAAATATATAATTTGACACAAATTCCACCACAAAATTGGTATTTTAAAGAAACGCAATTCTCGGATCAAAAAACTTTAAACCTACAACTTTGCACTTTAATAATGTAAAATTTCAGGGAAAAAATGTGTGTGGGGAGAGGAGGCCGCAAATGTTAAGCCCTGCCAAGGGCGCGGCCATACCTAGATACGGCCCTGTTTTCGTGTAAACACGGGAGCTGGCAAGTGGCTGGAAATACTAATAAAGAATTTAAAATGCCAAGTACATTTTCTGTATATCTACAGTTTTGTTTTTAACCAAATCACAAATACAAAACTTATTAAAAAAAAAAAAGATTGGTACACCTCCGCACTATGCGCCTAAATGAACTCAATTTTCTATCGACAAAAATATTTTCCACGTACGTATATAATATACTCTATCTCTTAAATTAATTAGAAATTATATAAACCACACCAAAAAATCATACATAATTATTTAAATTACCAATCTAATTCTAACAGAATGTCACACAATTTATAATTATTTTACGTCGATAATTTGTACAAAATAATAATAATAATAATAATATTTCTATGTTTGTTTTAAAGCCATTTTATTATACAAAAACAATGGGATATGAATACAGATCGTGTGTTGTAAAAATATTTTATTTGTCGTGATTATTGACAGTTTTAGTAGTTTTATTTACCGAAATATTAATAATTAGTTACAATTATTATTTTAATAAACAATAACACTTTTTGCTTTATTATTGTTGTAAATAAATATTAGGTCGGAAATTGTTTGTGTGCAACTCAACTAGTATTTTAAAGGTGGGTTATGGACAATTGGGGCACAAATAAAATAGTAAAGTAACAATTTTTACAATGCAGTATAAACAGCTTTATTAAAGCAGCTAGTTAAAGAAGATTTTTGAAAGTACTACGTTACAAGCTTGGGAAAAATAGTACAGCTAGTTAAAGAAGATTTTTGAAAGTACTAGGTTAAGCTTGGGAAAAATAGTGCAGCTAGTTAAAGAAGATTTTTGAAAGTACTAGGTTACAAGCTTGGGAAAAATAGTGCCGTGATATAGCTGGTAAAATCCTTAAAGGTTACGCGTAAATGAAAGATGTTTCTGGGACTTCCGACTTTCTTTGTCTCAATTTAATTTAAAAAAACACAACGTTTCAAGTAGTATCCAGCCGTCTTCAGGTGAATACTAAATAGGTAACTTGACCATATGGGTATTTACAATAAAATTAAGTGCGCTAAGGCATGAAATTTATGAATGCGATCGTGAGTTCAATGCGTGGAATTAGCTAGGTTTAAGGCTACGATTATCTTTAGTTAGAAATGGTTTTCAAACATCTCTGATATCTAAAGATAGTTTGTTAAACCATTCTGGCTTTCGGCTCATGACTGCTGCTTTCTTGAATTTTCTTTTTTTCCAGTGCTGCTCTTGGTCTATGATCTAAGCCTCTGACCATCTGATGACCTTGGGTTCAAGCGTAGTCAGTGGCACCCATAGATAACCTAACTTTAGATATGTAATCGCTAATTGCATTTATGGCAAGTTTACGCTAGCGCGCACTAAACAAACGATAAGGTTATCCAGCATGCGTATTTGAAATAAAGGACCAGTGCCGGACTTGGAAATTTCAATAAATCATTAATTAATTTATTTTCATAAAATATATTTTTTCTAATTTTGACATTTAAAGTAACACTTTTTAAAGCTCATTGACGTTATTAAATATCTTAGTTTTTATAACTAGTTACAAAAAGTAAAATTTTATCCTGGTGATGAAAAGTAAGTTATTTGACAACGTCAATGAGTTTAATTTTTTTTTATATTTTAAACTTTAATAAAAAAGAATATCATATTTAAAATAAAAATATTGTGTGAAACGCGTTGGGAAACAATATTTTTCATAACTTATATTCTTTTGCTCTGCTCGTTACGAAAAAGGGTTCGCTTTGCTTAGGGATCAGTAAAGGGATCGTGTAGAACACTGTCTGTCTCCTATCGGTTAGGAATGGGTTTATTTGACTGGACTTGCATATGGCCGTAGAATAAACGTTTTTTTGCGAGATTGGAACAAACTTATAAACAGAAAAAAATGTGGTACAAATAACGTTAACTTTCTGCTTAGACTTATGTTTTTGATAGCGATAATATGATATTGTAAACATCTTAAATGTATTTATACAAAAAAGAATACATTTACTAGAGGCATTCTTGCAGTGCAAATAAGCGTGCAAGAGAAAAAAGAATCATAGTATAAACCTTTTTTCGTGGCTTCAACGTGTCGATTGATCGACGAGGAGAGGCCGACAAATCAGCATGCAGAGCGGGGTATATATATTCCTTCCACCGACCAATGAGCACGTAGGCGGATCACCAAAAAAGAGTTTATAAGTTTTTTATGAACAAAAGGAATGTATAAATGGTAGCACTAAACACAAAATAGGTCAATAAAACAGTAAAACTTGTTTAGAATCTATAATTATATAGAAATTATATCACAAATCACAAAATAGGTCAGTCCAAAAACTAAAAAATCTCACAAAATTGGCCAGTACGGAAATGGCCGGCGACAAACGTGTAGAGTAATTGTCAATAGTAAAGAATACTTTGACGTCTCCGTCTTTCTTTGCAGCAGGTTTCGATATTAAATGGCAGTGGCGGCGGCGTTAAAATAGCAGAAAACCGTTTTGTAAACAATTACCAAAGAATCTACTGTAAAATATACTTCTAAATAAAATGAAATTGAAGAAGGTGCATCGGAACAGAAACTCACCAAACAGTCACACCAATTAATAAATCACACTAAAACACATAAAAGTTCCAAGATAAACACAAAATAATTTTAGTTTCGTAATATTCACATCAATATAAACAAGCTACCGATGCCGATGTTCGGATAGTACACACTGCACTGACCCACGTGTTGCTGCCTCGGTGAATATCGGTTTGTGCGCATTTGACGTCATTGTACTCTTTACTATTGGCGTAGACTCTAAATAAAATCGGTCTGCTAGTCCGTTCTGCGCATGATTTAAGACCCTAATCGATGACTACCGCCACAGCGCACGGACACATTTTTTCGCCCATAAAATCTAACCTTTGAACTGCGCATCTGATACCCTTTGCCGGTCCATATAAAGGTCAGTGATGGCACCAGACTTTTCGGTTTCTAATTCCATATTTCGATTGACCTTTTAGTTTCTTCTATGTATACATTTCCATATTCGCACCGAATTTCATAAATGCAGTTCTTCTGATTCTTAAGGTTGTCCGGTTTAGTCTTTGTTAGAGATATTTTTAATGAGTAACTGGATCAAAATACAGGATAAGGGTTGTAGTTCAGCATACGCAGCTTTAGTATAAATACCCGTATATTCATGTTACTTATTTACTATTCCCTGAAGACGGCTTAGGAGTTAAAATGTTGTGTTTTTTAAATAAAATAAAAAAGGTCAGTTTAAAAAACATCCTTTATTCTATTTAAACCATCGTCTATGACCTTTAAGAAAACATTAAGAAGTGGAATATACAATACAGAGTATATGAAATCTTATGTAAAGTGTATGGTCATCCAAATCAGATCAAATAACTTGCAGCAGATAATAGGTGGGAAACAAATAAGGGACCTACTTTTTTTTAAGTCGGTGCCAGCAAAGCCAATGTCTTTATTTTGATTAAGTTTCATATTTGAGGACATTGTAACACCGACCTCAAAAAAGCTGTAGGCCTCTAATTTGTTTCGTATTCACTTTTGATTTTTTTTTGTTGGTAAATTTATCGTCTATATAAAAAATATTATTTTATAATTTAAATTTAATTTTTTATGTCGATTTAATTTTTTTAAATTACCTTTTTATTTCGTAATTTTGAGTTTTAAGTGAAAACTGGAATACTTTTTTTGGTAATAAGTAGTAATAGTTTATTGTTTTGTTATAGATATTTAAAGATTTTGTTATAAACATAGAGTGTTGTTTCGGTCATTTTGATTTTATTACGTGCACTTGAATTTGGCCAAGGTTTTGAGATGTATTCCCTTTGACACCACACCCGTAGCTCGTATCAATAGGCCATAAGTATAGTCACAATTCGATTAATATTTTTGAAAAAATACGTAGACAAACATACAAACATACAACCAGACATACACCTAAAGAAGTTTGTATACTTGTTTGGAAGTCCTAGTAAATTGTCATATGTAAATATATTGCAGTTCCAATATTTTACACATACGTGTCGAACTGAGAACCTCCCTCTTTTTAAGTCGGTTAAAAAATAATTAAATATTTCGACAGTGGAAGGGATGTTGGTTTAAAAAAACTAAATCGGAAATAAATAACAGGAGTTGGTTAAGTTAAAAGAACATTTAAACGCGAATTCGTTAAAACCATATCCCTACAGCTACATTTTTATTACTATTTTTAACCTATTAAAAAGCTCAAAACAACCAGTAAAGTGTGTTATGCCAGTGCCGGATTAAGCAAGCGCAGAGCCCGTAGCAAATTCTATCAAGGGGCCCTTGATCTGCGTGGGTTTAGGGTTCCGGAAAAAATTAATAGTCCCTTAATTTCCTGAAAAATAAATAAAAAAAAATTACGGGACTTGCTTTGTTTTAGTGTTTGGATATTAATGTTTTACACTCAAAAAAATTATTTCTTGGGTTATACCTTTCTAAGGTAGGGGCGCCCGTGCGACAGCAACCACGCGTCACCCTATTTTTAATAATAAATAAAATGATTGTCTATGCGGCTAGAGTTCTGGGAGTCAAAATTTTATTAACAAATTTCCCCCTCTTTAAGAATATTTTTCGGATTTTTAAAATTACTCATAATTATTGAGTTATCAAAAGGCTGAGAGCCTTTTTTTATTTATGTTTATTGATAATAACAAATTAAAATTTTGATTTCCAGAAATACAATGTCTTTCTCAAAATTAGATTTTACATCAAATGAGCTATCGCTCATAATGTTTCCACAAATCTAACAATTTTTCGCAAACTTCTAGAAATATATTAATATTTATTAGTGTAGCTTTGGACCCCCACCGCCATCTATCCATTGGTCAGGGGTCCATTGTACCTATAGGGGGTACGATACATAACATTAGTTAAAAAAAACACGCGTAAGACTCTTGCGCCTTGAAATTTAAACTTCTTTGGTTCTGGAAATAGTTTATTTTATGCATTGTTCTTTATGCATTTGCTAATGATCTTACTATGTCAGGATTACGAAATGGTTATGAAAAATTTAATTGAAGTCATTCTTAAAGTAATAAAATATTTTTTTAGTCATAACTTCAATAACTTAATTTACTTAGATTTCAGAAAATAAGTTTCTGCTATATGGTTACTAAATTATACTAAAAATATTGTAGTTAATCTTACAAATAAATAGATGATTTTAACACATTAAATCGAGCCATTTTAATTCTGCTACACATCCACTCCAAGTGTCGGATAGGAGTGCTTGCATACGTCAGGCTTTTTGTAGAACTGATTATCGAGCCGACTAAAACAAAAAAAATTGTAAAACTTGTGCGTTTACCGTATGAAATTCGGTGTTTTATTTACGCCAAGAAAATATTCGGTTACCGATTGTCTGATGTGGATTGTCTTAGTAGCAAAATTTTTAACGTTTTACGTTTTTGTGTCATCAAGTAAATTCAATATACCACATCTTAATAAGTTTCACTCAAAAAATTACGCCCAGGCAAAGATGAGTGGGTTTAAGTATGCGGGGCTCCTTTCGCGCGGGGCCCATGCTACTCTTGTTACGTGGTTAATCCGGCACTGTGTTATGCTGTTTAATAAAAATAATAACTAGATAATATTCCTAAACATAAAGTCTTTAGTTAAAAGGACTTGTTTCGCTTGTGAAATAAATTTGCAGAACATAATTTAAAAGAAAAATATGCAAAATATAAAAATTTTTTTGGCAACCGCGTTTTTAACGGTTTTTACAAAACCACACATCTTGTCAAGAGAGTTCTCGTCTCAGTTTTCTTGTAATAAAAATATCATATATGACCTATAATAATATACAATACGTAGTTAATCTAGTGTTTAAAAAGTGGCTAAACTTTGTCCGGTCTAATCGAAAATAAATGTGGACTATTTAAAAAATAAATTTTTTAAATAGTCCACCTTGTACCTGTTTACCTTTTTAGGACTTAAGTTAATAAATTGAACGTATTCATAGCTCTTTAGCTTAAAAAAAAATTAAAAATAATAATAAATTGACGTAATAAAAAGTGACAAGTGACATGAAGATTGTAGTCCGAACATAATTTAGGAAACAGGTAAAAACATATCGAAGTGTCCTATTTAAAAACTCAGTTAGTAATTTCCGGTTGAATCGGATGTTGAATAATATACTGTTATTTTTTTTAAAAAATGTAGTTTTATATCCAATACAAACCCTATAAATTTATTTTGATATTTTAAAATACTCTTAAAAAAATTGATAACGTTTTTGGTAAATTGACTACAAAGCTGGAGCTAATCTGCGAAGAAAATTTGTTCTTTAAGGTAATCTATCTTCTTTTTAGTTAACATGACAATATTAATATTATCAGAGAACAGATTTACACAGAGAAAACGGTTAACGTCCATTTATTTGTAAGCATGTCTTTAATTTAAGCAAAAACTAGGTAAAGAGCACCTTGTTTTTAACGTAAAAAAAAATTATACTAAAACCCTAAAACCATTCTTACTTCCGCAGGACAAGAATGAAATGTTTTGATTTAAATACATTTTACTGTGGTAAAACCATATCTCTATTCTAATTATTATTTACTTAATGATCGACAATTGTTTTTCATTCATAACCAGTGTATTGGTCTTTCCAGTACGTAAGTTGTTTTTTTTTTTATTACAAATACATCATAATGTTCTTTAGTTTATTAAGTTCATATTACTGTAATAATCATAACTAAATAAAGTGTCTAAATTTAAAAAATAGCAGTATACGTATGTTTTACATTTGACTGATTATATATTGTTCAATTTGAATCCTCTATCACTCTTTCTAATATTACGAACGAACTCCTATACGATCCGAGCTGTCAGTAATTAAATTAAAATAATTGAAAAATCGTATTCAATTACTTCTCAGTAATTGGATTACTTTAATTTAATTACTTCCCGGAAAAGGTAATTGTATTTGAATTATCAATTAATAGGATAATGTAGAAAGTAATTCAATTATTTATAAAGTAATTGAATTACTTAGAAATTAATTTAATTTTCCAATAAATAATTGAACACTAATAAATTACTTTTTATGAATTTTGGCCAGCCAGAAAAGGCATCTTGAATCACGGCGGGCCGCTTTGAATCCAGCGAACGCCGCCTTAGCGCCGATTTAATATTTTCGATTGATGCTTACCGCCACCGTTTGTTGAAAAATCGGTTGATGTTTGGGGTAGAAAAACAGACATTTTTATTTTAGAGTCATTTAATGTTGAATTTGCCGAGAAAGTAGTTTGAATATTGCGACGTGCGCGTATGATGCATATTAGTATCATTTTTTTTGTCTAGTTTATCGTGTTTAATATATGTGGTAAATTAAATAAATTTATTGCTAAAATATTAAAATACTTTTAGTTTTAATTGATAATTGAATTACTTTTAACAAACATGCTAGTAATTGGTAATCGTAATTTACTACTACTTAGAAGAGTAATTGGTAATTGTAATTGAATTACTTTTTAAAAGAATTACGACAGCTCTGTATACGATTAAGGAGCACAATACGCCCTTCACTGATATTTTATAAGTTGTATTGAAACGGGGATGAAAGAATAATACAAATATAAAATTCACAAATTTCGCATATATTTTTAATATATGATATTAATAAATAATATACATCCGTGCTTTCATACACATTTAGAAACTTAAAATCTAATATTTACAAAAAGTATGTACAAATTCTAACATCAATAGATTAACTCGACAAAGGATAAATGCATTAAAAACAATTGCAGTTCTTATTTTTTGGGAATGACAGAACAACTTTTATTAGGAACACTACACAAAATTTATATAGTAAAGCTATACAGTCAAAAACGATCTGAAATAATGATGGTCATATTACAACTTTCATGCACAAAAAAATTAATACTTTCTGTCTCAATAATTGTTTCATTTGGGCTGCTATTATTATTTGTAAAGATCTGCTTTAAAGACAATGAGAACAATCTAGTCTAGGTTTGATCGGAAAAACTACAATACTCTTTTTAGCATGTTTACAACAAATTTAAGGTAATAAAAAATTTAAATGGCACCAAAATACCTTTTCGAATAAAAGATCAAAGGAAAAGCAGCCGTGAATGCTTGATGTATAAAAAAAACTTTTAAAAAAAAGTTATAATTAAGTAATAAAACCTTATTTTACATAATAGTTTCTTCTGTAATTTTACAAAGGAAAGCATTCAAGATCCATGGCACTGAAGAATAAAAATGCTTGTATACAATGCACCCGTAAAGCAGTAAAATTCGTTAATAATTTAAGGAATAACTTTTAAAAAAACGCCCGACCTCGTAAAGTTTATTTTCTTTTTGCGTTTTTTTTTTCACATAGAATTGATATATAAATCGTACATAGTTGGCTATCTGACAGTCGCCTTGACAATAAATATTTGATTGTTGTCAGCTGTCAGTGATGTGAAATTAAACTTTGTCAAATACTCCTTTAAGCTGGTTCTTTGAAGAATTCAGTATAAATCTTTATGCCAAAGCAGCGTATTTGAAGTGTTAATCGGGGAAAAAAATTATAATTTTGTTATTTTCTAACAAATGGTTAAATTAACGAAACGAAAAAGAATTGAAATTCGTACTATAATTAAATAAGACAGGATCAGTAGCCAAAACGAAGTAGTTACATTGCTTAATGGAATTCATTCGTTAAAAACATACATAATTTGTTTTGACTAAGCTACCCTTTCCTTGGACGGTCATGTCAATAAGTCCAGACTTAACATCCCTGAATTACGTTTCGTGGAAATACTAGAGAAGTAAAATGAACGTAGAAAGCCAAAAAATTTAAATAATTAATTCGTCACAAAATATAAATTATACCTCCTAAAGTTAGTGAAAATGTTTAAAAAGAATTTATTCATCATCTTGACTACTGCTAAGCAGCCGACGGTGTTTAATTTGAGGATTTAATTTAGTTCTTTTTGAAGTTTTCATTGCTATTACACAGGGATATCGGTAATTGAATTAAAATAATTGAAAAATCGTATTTAATTACTTCTCAGTAATTGGATTACTTTAATTCAATAACTTTTTGAAAAAGGTAATTGTATTTAGATTATCAATTAATATGATAATGTATTTGGTAATTGATTTTCACGAATTCAAAGTAATTAAATCAATTCAATTATTTAGAAAGTAATTCGATTACGTATAAATTAATTAAATTACTTAGAAATTAATTTAATTGCCGAATAAATAATTGAATTACTACGAAAAATTCAATTACCTCTCTTCATAAAAAAACTGCTGGAATTTTGGCCAGCCAGAAAGAGCATCTTGAAACACGGCGGGCCGCTTTAAATCTGGCGAACGCCGCCTCCGCGCCGATTTAGTATTTTCGATTGATGCTTACCGCCACCGTTAATATACTTTTTTTTTGTGGAAAAATATGTTGATGTTTAATGTTCAACTTGCCGAGAAAGCAGTTTAAATAGAGCGACGTGCGCGTATGATGCATATTAGTATAAATATTTTATTTGTTTAGTGTATCGTGTTTAATTTATGTGGTAATTTAAATAAAGTAAAGGGTAAAATATTTTATTACTTTTAGTTTTAATTGATAATTGAATTACTTTTAAAAAACAAGCTTGTAATTGGAAATTGTATTTACTACTACTGAGAAGAGTAATTGGTAATTGTAATTAAATTACTTTTTAAAAGTAATTGCGACAGCTCTGCTATTACATTGTAAATGCGTACTTTTTTGTTTTTTCTTTTTATATTCTCACTGAAAATTATAAACCGTATGTAAAAAAATGTGCTCTTTCAAATCCGGTAATAAAAAATGGGGGAAAGAAATATCGATGATCATACATAGTACAGAATATATCAATTCTATGAGAAAAAATGCACAAAAAGAAAGTAAACTTAACATGTTCGAGCGTTTTTCCCAAAACCTATTTTTAAAAATTTAACAAGTTTATTCACACCCTTACGAACGTACTATGTGTATTTTATTCGCTTGCAATTATATTATATATATATATATATATATATATATATATATATATATATATATATATATATATATATATATATATATATATATATATATATATAATATATAATTTTATCACAACTCTTAAATAAAAAAGAGTATACAAACGTGATGATTTGAAAAAATATTTGTACATATTAAAAAATCTATATGGTGCTGAATAGATATTTTAATAATTTTAAAAAACATTGTTCACAGATTGTATTTAAAAATTATGTGAATATATCAGTTTATATTATTAAATGATTTTGTTTAATAATATTTCATAGATGTAAAATATTTTACAGATTTTTCGTGTCTGTTAGAGAAAAACTTTGCAAATATATATTTTTCATTTTTTTAAACCTACAGAAATAAACAGATGAAAATCAGCAAGTTAAACCATAAGAAATAACTTTTTTTAATTTAAATAGAAGACTGTATATTCTTAAAATAAACCCAAAAATATCAGGTTTAGGCTGCCTGCAAATAATTAAAACAATATTTTGTAGGTACATGGCGGAATGTGAAATAGTTTTAAATTTATTATAGGATAATTATTATCTTCTTGGTCTTTAAATAAACAGTTTTAATAGAAATATAAAGAACATTTAATTTAAAATGATGACATTATTATTTATTTGTTAACTTTCCAATTTTCATATACTTATTTTAGGAAATAATTGGCCCTAAGGTTTTCCTTTAATAATAACCTTTTTATGTGGGGCTCAAAATATAAGTGAATATTCTAAAAGGTTTCAAATTTAACTATACTTAGTTATTTACAATACATTCAAATTGATTATGGAAAAATTAAATCAAGACTTTTTTTTACTAAAGTATAATTACTTAAACCTAAATAATTCTTTGTCAGAAGTCCCTATACATCAAATTAATTTTGTTTTTAATCCTCAAAGTGAAATATATATGCCCTTTACCCTAGCCTTTATCCCAAGTAGTTTTAAAATATATATTTGTGATACAAAAATAAATGTTTGTTTTATAACAAGAAAAAGTTCAGTAGGGAAATAATAAAAAACAACATTAATACTGCATAATAGAAAAATATAATATGCGTATTACGGTATATATATGCTTAGTTTAATTTTTCCATTTTCATTTAATGACATAAGTATTATCACATGTTCAAAAATAAAATACACCTGCCATAATTTCAACGCCAGTTGAAAAATAGCAATAATCACAAAAATTAGATAAATTATATTATATAAGGGACTATTTACAATTCACTATCATTATTTTTTTATAAATTATGTTAACCTCGGTCTTTGTTCGATTTTGAATCACAATTTTAAAGCAAAAACAGTAGAAAAATAAAGAAATACAACAAATTATAGCCTCGACATAGAGCTTTTCTCAATCTTAAAACATTTGTATATTTGGATTGCATTCCGATAAGTGTCGTCGACGCAAAGGATAAGAATATGAGTTAGTAAAAATGCTACAAAAGAATATAAATACGACCTTAAGGTGAATATGACGTCCATTTTTAGGATTCAATATAATTAAATGGGTTTTTAAGAGTAGCTTTTACAAAAAAAAACCTTTGGCAGTGTTGTCCTCTGCAGAAAAGCGTTATCGTGCTATTTTTCTAACAATTATACTGTTATAATTTTCTTAAATGGCCAAAAATGAAAACAAATTGCAGACTCTAAAAAAACTTTGGAAAAAACATTAATTAAAACAGAACAGAATATTTTATTTGCTTCGTTTACATCGGCACCTAAATTTTACAAGCATATGCTTTTCTGGAAAAGGATAAAGCTAGCGATGTACACCTCTAATACATATTTTTGTAGTCTGATGATTGGATTGATCTAACAATTGAATATTACTAAAACTTTTTTCTTTCTATTCATTAAAAAAATAATAATAAAAGGCAGAAAATAAAACACTTTTAAATCACATCCAAATAAATTTATAGAATAATGACAGTTGTAGTAATAAAGTAGTACAAGTGTACAACTCCCCAAAGAGTAATTTTTTTTGTAAAAGTTACCTTTAAAAAGGCTAAAAATATGAAAATCCAAATTATATCTAAAAATCACCTACTTTAGAGTCACATTTTGCAGGTGCCTTAACTGAATACCTATTTCTTGCTAAAATTATTATATTATTATAAAATTTATTTATTTTTCGAATCCTTTCTTACATACCACATTATTGCAAACCCCGCTGTATCTAGCTCAACAACCGAAATTACCCTGTATAATCTCTAAACCCATGTTGAATATTCGTTTTTGAAACTTGATTACAAAAGAAAAAATGCTATTATTATTATTATTACCTAGTGAACAAAATATTGCAGTATCTTAATATGAAACACCCCGTATATACTACACAGATTCAAAAACATTTTACACTCATCAAAAAGGATCAGTCTTTATATTTACATGATCAAAACAATAGGCGTACCCTCAGTACTTCTGTCCCACACAATCTGTCTGATAGTACGGTGTCGTCGCAGCGCTTCTGTAGCTGTGAGGAGGACTAGACGATACTCCTGAATGTCTGAAACTAGCTAATTGGCAGCTGGGGGCGCTGCTACCATCGAAGATGATGTCCCGGTACCCTGTAGGCGTTGTAGCTGACTCGGGAGAGGTTTCTGGACTGTACCACGGGCTGTACCGCGGCGTCGCCTCGTCTCCTAGATTATACTGGTGCTGGGGAGTAGCGCTAGGGCAGTACGAGTACATACCTCCAGAAGAATGCAGTCTGGTTGAGTTGGGATATGACAGAGCTTGGTCCCGTGTAGTGGTCATTAAGGAATCTACTGTGAAAGCTGCTGCAGTATCCATTGCTTGAAGGGAAGCTGTAACGTCGCTTAGCACATGTTCTTGATGAACAATAACACTTTTGGGGTCTCCATATTTCGCACTCATGCACTGACTGAGTTCCGTATTGGGTTCACGCTTAGGTTTGCACTCTCCTAGCTTTAGTTTGGCGTCTTCATGAGGCTTATCCTCTCGCTTAGTGAGAGACGTGGGAGAATCAGATTGAAGCTGCTGCCGCTTCATAGCTTCCTCTTTCTCCTCAGAGCGTCTTTCTTTTTGAAGCGTCTCCGACGGCGCAGGTAGGACCCGTTATCGAACATATTGTAGGAGTCAGGATCGAGAGTCCAGTAGCTTCCTTTGCCGGGCTTTTTATCGTCGCGAGGCACCTTTATGAAGCACTCGTTTAGGCTTAAATTATGGCGTATAGAATTTTGCCAGCCTTGTTTGTTCTCGCGATAGTAAGGAAATCGTTCCATAATAAACTGGTAGATGCCGTTCAGCGTAACTTTCTTTTCAGGCGCGTTCTGGATAGCCATAGCGATCAATGCGATGTAGGAGTACGGCGGCTTGACCATGTCTTTAGCAGTGCTAAGAGGATGTTGTTGATGGTGCCAAGCCGCGGCGTATCCATAGCGGTATTGTTCATAATAAGGGTTAGTAGCGACAGCAGCAGACGAGTAACTGGTGCTATAGCGATTATAAGCAGACTGGTGCTCGGTGAGGAAAGTGTGCATTTTTTACACAAAGAGGGGAAGACACCGGCTACCAAAAGTCAGCAAACACAACAACTTCCTGCCGGGTGCGTACGAAATTGAAATATCTAAAAGAATAACAAAGCAGTGTTATTGTAGAGCACGATGTTTTCACTGAAATCAGTCTTGGAAAAACACACCGTCCGCTCACTTAATATTATGATACACAACATGGGCTAGTTTACTCAACGATTAAGTAAAAACAGAGTATGTTGCTTCGCGCCGAGACACAATGTTACTAGTGAAAACATACAGTTTAGAAAGGGGCCAGACTTGAGGCCTGCGTGAAGTCCTGATCGGGCCACACCTCCGAGCTTTAGGCCAATCCGAGGATTCGAACCGCCCAGATCGATAGATCCTTCATGGCTCTGAATTTTCCGGATCCGCCTTTCGAGTGGCAATTTTTTTGTACGGTTGAAAATTTACCGGAAAACAAACCCTTTAAAAATTGGCGGTCCGTTAGTATACGGTTATCTGTGGGCTATTTTACGCGTCTGAAATTATGTGTCTTCATCTGTCACCAAAGGTAATCTTAGATATTCGACTTTTTTGAGAAAAACTTTTAAATTCGAAATCAGAGTGCTTTATGATCTGGGATTGTGGGAGTTGTCTGTAACGAGGCGGGCACTCCTGCTTGGCAGTTTGCAGGAAAAGTGAATGCAGTGAGACAGGTCGACATGTGGTGCTGATGGTGTGACACCAGAGGATTTTTTGGTGTATGCAAGAGGTGCTATGGACAAAGAAGGTAATGAGATTTGCAAAAATAATTAAAAATAAAATAGGGTAAAATTTAAGATTATTGATAGATTACTTTAAACTAAGCATTCAAAATTTTAACTTACAGAAAAAATATTGAGATAAAAACATTTAACCCCTTCGGCAAGTGCTTAGGGCGAATGCAAAATTTTCTGAATTAGGTATTATTTCTGAATGCAAAAAAATTTCAAAAGCACAATATATTAATAAAATAGGTTATCAAGCGATTTTTATAATACTGCCAATTTTTATATACAAATATTTATTAGAATACCGATATATCTGGTATAATATTTATACATACCTACTGTTGCTAACAAAAATAGTAAAGTCGGCTCGTCGCTGTCAATATTCTCAGTTTAATATATTTTTAAAGATATATATTTAATAGAAACCTGACTATATTTTTGGCTAAAGCTGCTGCAATATACGTGCGGATTCAAAAATAAACGGGAATTTGTTTGTAAGCTTTCATTTTCCTGCAATAAGTATATGATTTTTATACTATTTCTCCATATCTTAGGGCTCTGCACTTTTGCCATCTTTGCAGAATTTTAACTTTAGCAATCTAAAGGAATGGATTAAGCGGATGTTATATTGCATCAGAATAACACTTGTGGTGTAAAGGTTCTTATTAGTTATTTTTAGACAAAATGCCGATTTAACTTTTTGAATACACAAGTCAAAATAATAAGAGGTATAATTGGCCTGTCGTTTTCCCATAAAATTCGTCAAGGGAATTTAAGTGGCCTCAGTATACACTTGATCTTTTTGATTCTGTTGTAAATGTTACACCCAGGTTACTTTCACCTAGGTATCGGCTCAGAAGCTAAGTACAAACTTCGGCACAACGCTGATTTTAAATAAAATATATTTGTTGGACTTCCATTGTCTTAATTTATTAAAAAAACACAACGTTTTAATTGGTGAGTATCTTAAGTCGTCTTCAGGTAAATACTGAGGAGTAAAGTATTCACCTGAAGATGGAGATACTCGGTAAAAACGTAGTTTTTTTTAATAAATTAAGGCACCGGAAGTTGACTTGGTGTATTTAAAATATTTTTTAATTCTTGAATATATTTGGAGAGTTTTCCTGAAAATCTTGTCTAGTCCCTGCGAAAATCTATTTACTGTAATAATAAAACACTAACTAAATATTGAAAGTAAATATACCTAAAAAAACTAAACACTATTTAAGTAAATGTCCAAAATGACCGAGACCTTATAGAATACACCCATTAACTACATCCTTTAAATCTAATGTCTCAGGATTATTTAAAAAGTTGCTTGCATTCTTAATTTCCGTCAACAAGACTACAGTATTCACCTGAAGGCCGCTGGAGATACTTAGTTAAAACGTTGTGTTTGTTTAGATAAATTAAGGCATCGGAAGTTCAAAAAATAAATTTAATTCAACCTTCATTATTGTCCTTCACCTTTAAGCAGACGCTGCTTTTGTTCCTTAGTCAGCAGCCCTAGGCTTCAGCCTACTTAGCCTTTGCGTAAATCCACCCCTGAATCTGGTTATCCATCTTGCGCAAATGTTGCGGTAAAGCAGATAGAAATGGATATTTATTGGCATAAATAAGATCGTTTTGCGTCAAATTTATGGCTGTTGCCCTCCCTTAAATTCTTACAATAATTAAATACCCAGAATTTAAATAAGATGGGTATCTGGTATTGTGCTTGAAGTCTTTGCAAAATATCACTTGGTTTGGCACCCTCCCTCGAAGAAATATATTACGCGTTGCGCCACGGAAACAAGAAATACCTACTCTGTCGTTTTGACAATTACTGAATAAAAAAGTCTGAAGTAACTATGAGATTATGCACTAGATACCAACTGCAAAAATATTAAAACGAAACTGTTGCTAGAGCCATTCATTTACGCTACAATATAATAAAATTTACCCTACTATCCCTATATCGCAATGATTTGAACTACAGAAGATCTCCTGTTTAAAATAGGCGTTAAATTGGATCCATACTATCTATGTGGATAAATTGGTTATTTAAACCATTTATTTGTACAGTGATTAAGGTACGAAAAAATAAAATTGATCATTATTTTCCTATGCTCACTAAAAATAAAAAGTCATTACTCAAGATCTCATTTCCACTTTTTTTATAGCCATCACAGATACCACTAAAATGTCATTTCATAGAGGCTAAAAAAATTATGAAATCAATTAGCACCTAATTAAGACAGAAGCAAGCAAAGAGAAAAAATAAATCAACCAATTATATTAAACTTTACATTACATACCAGGACTGTCACAAAATTTTAAAAATATATTTAAACAAAAAATCGATACAATATGCCACACAGCACAGAACCTCCTCAAGAAAAAATATTCAAAATTAAAATCACAATTTCCAAAAGAAAAGAACGGCAATTTCGTGTATGAGTTTTCATGCAATAATTGAAATGCGGCATATCAGGTGATAACAAAATTACTACCAAGCCTTTAATTTTCTTAAATAAAAATATTGCTCCTAAATTTTACGATGATATATTGTATCGTGGAATACCGATTTTAGATATAATAATATCCGCTTATCACTCTTGTTTTAACGGGAAGAGGCATACATTTTAATATTTTAATGGAACATCCAATATATTTTTTAAGATCTCAATTAGTAATAAGTCATAATATTACTACTTTCCGCTTCACCGAAAGTGCTGCGAGAACTGATTTTCCCAATAATATTACTTTAAAAATTTTAATGGCAAGCCGTGTGGTGAACATTAAATTTAACCCTTACTGGCCACACGGGGTAACTGGTTACCCAAGGCTCAGAAAAAGTAAAATTAGAGGTCTCTTTAAAATTATTACAAGTAAAGACATCTGCCAGTAGTTAACAAGTGTGAGATGTTGCTCCATTACATAGAAAGCCAAAAAAAAAAGTCGTGGTGGTTTTATCGGCGTGGGGTAACTAGTTTCTCTAGTGTGGCCGCAACCGTCGCTCGGAATAGATTTTTTTCAAATCGACTTGTTTCTGGTGTCAATTGACAAAATAAAGATAAGTTTTTAATATTCTCGTAAAAAAATTAAAAAAAATCAATCCTAGTCGTTATGGAATCTTGTCGGTTCATATGAAACAATTCAGTTCCATTTTTGTATGATATTGGTTATCGAATAAATCTAGTGTACGTGTCCTTTGTGCATGACACGTGTTGGTTAATTAAAAAAGATTGGGGTAATGAGATACCCGATGTGGCCGCTATGTGGCCTGGCTGAGGTGTAGCCGTTAAGGGTTAAATTAGGTATATCTTTTTGAACATTTCTTTTATGGAGACCTAATAATTTTCTTTGATATGGACCCATAAATAGTTAGACCTTTCATTGCGCTGCTAGTTCTTTATTTCTAGTTTAATTTTTGCCGCACTATCCGTAAAGCAGAAAATAGTATTATTATGATCTCAGCAGATGTCTCCAAGAAAATTTAAATTAAACACATTAAATTTTTATGATATTAATTTGTTTTTCCATATAATCGCATCATGTGCGGTCGTTTGAATATTTTCAATCGCCATATTTTTGAAAACCAACAAAAAAAAGGATATAATATAGGTTTTACAATATAAATGGCTTGTAGAAATCAAATTTTAAAAAATGTACAGTTCCATTTAAAATATCAAAATTTATGCCAATTCTGCCATATTGAAACCAATACGTTTTTATTTAAGAAAATAAAAGGTTTGCTTATTTTGCTGTCACCGAAACAACAATGACAAAACATACCACAGAAACAAATTTTTTAGTTTTGATGATGTAAAGATTTTGAAATCAAAGAACCGTACAAAGAAAAGGGAATCCCATAATATAATGGAATTAAAGTAAAACAACAAAGTTAAAAACTTAAAAACCGATACAAAACATTTAAGAAAAATATAGAAATTTTAAAAATATTAACCAGAATATTTACTTTAGTTACCATCTATCAGTTAAAAAAAAAAAAATTCAGATATAACAAAGTTTACTTCAAACGACCTATACTGACGTTATAAGTGTGTGTTGTACAAGGATTTTTTAGACAACATGTATTTTTTAAAGATAAACATCCTCTATAAATGATTACAATAATATATCCACCTTATTTTCCTTATACATCTTAACAGTATACATTCTTTTATTAATACGTAGCCACACTAAAACCATTTATTAACATTTACACAGATGTACATTTTCCTGCACCACACCCATCCACCAAATTATTTACCATTAACGTCCTTTCAACAACAAATAAGCCCCGCAACTTTTTTACGCCTCTTCCGAACCATTCACACAAATTTACAAGTACCTAGGTCGGTCAAGTAGGACCGCCAGTAACAACACGTTTATTTAAAAAAGAACCCCAAGCTGTAATAAAATTAACGTTTTCTTTTAATGTGGAAACACTCTATATGAAGGTCCGAACAGGTGGTCTGATAGAGCCGGATTCTTTGGCTCTTGAGTCGTCTAGAGTGCACTCGGGATAGTTATTTTAGGAATAGTTATCTTAGGCTAGTTAGTCCGGATTTTAGCGGTTTGTCTGTCAACAAGATTTGGACAGTGGTCAAACGTGCCGCTTTCAGTAAAAACAAATATTACAGGGTGTCTTTTGCATCGATAATGAGGTGACTGGTAATGCGTAATGTGGTATACTGGATTTGTCAAACTAGCTTCCATTAGCAATTACTAGAAAAATATAGACGACCTTACAAATAAATATTATCGACCTGACCGCACCAGGGGTGGATTTACGCAAAGACTGAGTAGGCTAAAGCCTAGGCCGGCAAATATTATTGGCGGCAAATTTAAGATTGATTTAAAAATGTAAAATGTAAAAATGTAATCGTAGATTAATAAAAAAATAATATTTAACGAATAGATAAAAAAAATTTCGGCCAAATTTACTTTATTTTTATAAGAATTACTAGTGTAGTTTACATTCTTTTAACACTAAATTTTTCGTTCTGATATCCAAAAACTATTGAAATATTAGGGCGGCAAAAATATATTAGCCCATGGGCGGCAAAAAGTTAAATCCGGCCCTGGGCCGCACCCAATACACAACGCCCCTAAATAAAAATGCCAGATCTAAAAAGAAAAAAAAATGGCATTGCAATATGTACAAGTGATCCAAAAAAAGTGTTTTAATTGAGTTGATATAACCCAACTCTATTATATCTGAAATTGCTTTGTTGACCCGGTATAGAACGTTCAAAATTTTTAAAAATACTGGTTTTTGCTAATTCCCTAAAAACTGATTTTTATGTTTTTTGGTTAATAGCCAGTTACTATGAAGTGACGTTTTTTAGTGTTATAGTAATAGAAAAAAGTTACTGCATCAGGAAACATTCCTTCAGGTCATCTTTATTATCAACCTTATGATAAATCAGAGAGTTTTATCCGTTGACCTAGTGCATTTGAAATCATTTTTAATTCTGGAATATATAATAGGAAAGTTTTCCCAAAAATCTCGTCTGCGAATGTCAATTTACGAACGAAATAAAAAACAATAACTAAATATTAAAAGTAAATTTAACTCGAAAAAGTAAGCACAAAAAAACATTACTTAGGCAAATGTGCAAAATGAATGAGACTCTGTAGAAGACACTTATTAACTAGTATCTTTTAAATCTGATATCTTAGAATTCTTTAAAAAATTGCTTGCATTATTAATTCCCGTCAACAAATATTGGCAAGTCACAGGAGTCTTGTAAAGTTCGCAAAAAAAGTCATACATATTTAAACCTGAAGAATGAGGTGGCTATGTCACTCATTTTTGCTACCAATATATTCATTCAGCTAAATATCACAGCAAATTCAGCTGGGGCACCATCTAGCTTATTTCATAGTTTCTTTTGAAGTAAAGCAGCAACTTTTTCAGAAAAATTATTAATTGGTTAAGTAATGTTATCCTTCTAATAACTTTTTTAAATTATATTTATTTCGAAAATTTTTTCTGGCAAAACGGCCTGAAAAATGTTTAGTAGTTAAAAATAATTAATTAGTTAGCAGATAAACATATCAGGGTTTTCATAAAGTTGATAATATAAAAAATCAGGATAAATGTTTAGTGATAACGTCATAACCCATCACCGCATCACTAAATACAGTAATTTTATATTTACTGACCATATAGCAAAAAACAATAAAATCAATCAGCAAGTTTTCAAAATTAAGGCACCAAAAGCAATATTTAGCACCGACGCCCAAATTTCTTATATATTTTTAAAAAACTTTATCAATATAATAGGACTTAGGTAGGATTTACAATTTAAACCAAAATTCCCAACTGCCGGGCTTGAAATGACAAATGTTGGTACTTTTAACTGGAACACCTGCCGCTGCACGGTAGTCAACCTTTCAGGGGGGCCAACTTTGGCGCTCTATTTCTTAAAACTTTTTTTAAAACACACAACAATAAAAACAAATCTATATTTGAAACTTTAGGCCAAGGAAAATTAATGACAATATAAAAAAATGTTCTTACCCAGCAGTTTTTTTGAAAAACTTGTATTTTGCTGTGTGTTGCGCTAACATCATTTTTTACGATATTCCTTCCTGAACTGAGCACCTGACTTTTTTTTTATCCATTTCCTTAACAAGTTTCATAAAATAAGATAAATAAAAAAAAGGAGAATATGATACCAGAAATAAATAAATACGTTTGAAATCACCATTTCAAAAATAAAGTAAACAATTTGAAAATCAATACCGACACAATAAAAAAATGCCGATGGTTTTATAAGTTGTCTGCATACAATCAGGATAAATGTTTTGAAACGCTACATACACCGCTCCTCTAATTTTTTGCATAAGAAAAAATAAAAAATTACAATTTTAAATTTAACACAAAATCTAATAATTACACCGGACGCCCACGAGATTACTTTTCGGCTGCCATTTATTAATTTCTTTATCAATATTAATAGGACTTAGGTAGGATTGTTACATATTTAAACCAAAATTTTTGTGCATATTCGACAAGCATTCCCAACTGCCGGGCTTAGCGGAAATGACTAAAAATGTTGGTACTTTTAACTGGAACACCCTGCCGCTGCATATTTTTCATTTTTGGAATTCAACAAATTAATTTACGTTTAAATGCATCATTTTTATGTTGTTAATACCAAAGTCAACGTAAAACAGTGTTAAAGTCTTACGAGATACACTAATAAGCACGAACCAACTTTTTTTCACGGCAGTTTACTCTACTTAGCTGCTATTTTCATAGCAACGTCTTGTTTTGGGTACTTTAAAATAAAACGACGGAATGTAATTAGTAATAAAGATTTATTCTACAACCGATAAATGCAGAACGAGCCGCAACTAATCTCGACAAAAATACCCGCGTATGTACTTATTCTACATTAAAAGAATTCGAGAGCATCGACAAGAAGTTTACCTGACTTGGGTATGATAAATACAATAAACATGACATGTTGGTGACTAATAAAATTTACTTAAATAATACAAAATAATAATATACTAAGTGTACAGTTTTAAGTAAATAATAAATAATATATATATATATATATATATATATATATATATATATATATATATATATATATATATATATATATATATATATATATATATATATATATAATATATATATAATAATATATATATATATATATATATATATATATATATATATATATATATATTATATATATATATATTTATATATATATATATAATAAGGTAATCACATTTCTTGGTATACGTAACAGGCTAAATTTATTGCAACCTTCGATATATGTTCAGTACAAAGAAAACATTTACTATAATCCAAAAATTTTTAAACGAAACGAAGAAAGTGTCGTAGTGTTTACAAACGTGGATTCACTTAAAAAATACTGCATTTATAATGTTAGGAAAGGATATGTTTCTATTTTAGTTTTTGAGCAAGGCAAAAATATTAAAATAATTAAATTTAGAGCTCTCCATCAGAATTTACAAGTAAGAACTGAGTTTTTAATTTTTCGAGAAAGTAAAGTAACAGTAATTTAAAATTATCATGTATTCTAGATGAAAATTAAAAATTAATTTAAAAATAATTAGTTAAAACTTGATTTTAAAGTAGTTAGATCTAGATGTAAATGTCTTCAGAAGCCAAAAGCAAAACTATACAGATCCATTTAAATAAATTCAATAATTCGGTGAAGCGGAAGTCGGAAAGCTTCTCATAGTGTTAAAATGACAGTTTTGTTAGATACCTACAAGTTTTGTTAATATCGGTAAAGTTAAAAATGGCCGGAAAATAACCTCGTGGACCGGTATTTGTTAACTAATAAAACAAATATCTGCAGCTCTAGCTGAGGACTAACAAAAAAGCAGGTTTAGTAATGTGCTTCTCAAAAACTTTTCGATAAATTTTCACATTACCTTGATGGATCCACTTTCTTTCACATAAGACATGTTGTAAGTACGTAGATTCTGTGTGAGTTAGTTACCCTTATCCGCACCTAAGTAAGTTTTACTGTATGGGTATGTGTAGTTAAAATTTTTTACCTTCTAATTTTCAATTACATTTGACTTTGATTCAGTCATAAGCTATCAATTATAATCATTAAAACAATATCTTACATTTAACCTGAATATACCGGTACCTTATACTCATTCCAAAAAAAATTTCTTAAGTCGATCTCTAAAGCCAACACAAAAAAAACGCGGGTAATAGACATTTCTATCCTGATCCTTTATAGTACCGAAATATTAATTTCAATAATATTATTTTTAATTTATGCTTATAAGGCACAACCATTATATTCCGAAAATTGCAATTCTATCCCTACATATAGCGGCATATTATAACAGAATAATCATGATCTTGGTGGTGCTACTTTAGAAAAATGACGCTCAATCATAAACATAAATGTATTTATCACATATTCTAACCTGACCTTCACAAAATAAAGAACGTCTTTCTGAAATAACGTAAAATTGTTCTCTTAAACTCTTCTTAAATATAGATAATTGATTTTTGAATATTCCTAACCCTTACTTTTTAAAGTGACTTTTCATATTATCAAATACTTCCACTCAAAACTTATGTGTGTACTGGCATATAATAAGCAATAATATGTATATAACATTATCCTATAAGCTATATAATAACACACTATCTCTATAACCGTAACAGTCTATTTATTGCAACCTTCGCGATATATCGGATTCAGTACAAAAGAAATCATTTACCTACATAATAAACCAAAAATTTTTAAACGAAAACGAAGAAAAGTGTCGTAGTGTTTACATCGTCGGATTCACTTTAAAATACTGCATTTAGTAATGTTAGGAAAGTGATATGTTTCTATTTTAGTTTTTGAGCAAGGGCAAAAATATTAAAATAATTAAATTTAGAGCTCTCCATCCAAAAAGTTTAAAAAAAGAAAACTGAGTTTATATTTCTTCGAGAAAGTAAAGTAACTGGAGTAATTTTAAAATTATCATGGCACTCTAGATGAAAAATTAAAAATTAATTTAAAAACTAAGTTAAGTTAAAACTTGATTTAAAAGTAGTTGATCTAGATGTAAAATGATCTGTAGAAGCCAAAAAGCAAAACATATACAGGGAGTCCCATTTAAAAATGAAAATTTCCAATAATTGCCGGTGAAAGCGGAAGTCGGGAAAGCTTCTCATATGTGCATAAAAATGACGTTTTGTTAGAATGACAACCCTACCAAGTTTTGTTAATATCGGTAAAGAAATTAAAAATGACAGCCGGAAAATAACCTCGTGGGCACCCGGTATTTGTTAGACATAATTAAAACAAATAATACCCTGCAGCTCTAGCTGAGAGACTAACCAAAACAGGGTTTAGTACAGTGTGCTTCTCAAAAAACTTTCCGATTACAATCTTTCACATTACCTTGGCACTGGGATCGCCACTTTTCTTTCTAAATGACATAAGTACGTATGTTTTGATAGATGGTAAGTTCTGATTAGTGAAATTATTACCTAAAGGCTCAGTAGTGGCATTAACTATCTTTAACATTAACGATTCTTCACTTTAACGTATATTTAATTTCTTAAGTCGATCTCTAAAGCCAACACAAAAAACAAGCGCGGGTAATGCAGACATTTCTATCGCTGGGATCCTTTAGTAGTACCGAAATAAATTGATTTCGCAATAATATTTTTTAATTTAATGCCTTAAAGGCACAACCATGTTCGATATTGCGCCGAAAATTGACCAATTCTCATCCCCTACATATGAGCGGCCATATTATAACAGAATAATCATTTGATCTTGGTGGTGCTACTTTAGAAAAATGACGCTCAATCACATAAACATACGTAGTTTATCACACATATTCATAACCACTGCACCTTCCACAAAATAAAGAACGTCTTTCTGAAATAACAGTGCAAAAATTGTTCTCTTAAACTCTTCTTAAATATAGATAATTGATTTTTGAATATTCCTAAACCCTTTGGCCTTTTTAAAAAGTGACTTTTTCATTATTATCGAAAATACTTCCGACCAAAACTTTACAGTACGTGTACTCGGCAGTATTTAACAGCATTAACCGTGGGAATGTTTAGGATTTTAGAGTATTTAAGTTGTAAGCCTCTTAATTCGGACAAACACGTGTCAGGATTTTCCTAACGACATTGAATGCACAGTGAATAGAGCACAAAAGGCGTTAAGATACAAATTTTTAACAAATTCTGGTTCGTCAGGTTGGTAAATAACTTTCGTGCAGCACTGGGATTTTTACGGATTATTAATAAATTACTTTGTTTTTTAAATTTTCAACCATATACAGAGTACAGAAGTTTAATTTTAGAAAAGACTCTCTATAATCTGTAAGGTAAATTTTTCTTTTTTAAAAAGTAAACTTGTAACATTTATAAACGGACGATAAAAATGATATTGGTCTTATAGTCTAACATCCGAGTTAGAGACGACCTTTACCCATCTGCCAACCGGATGAAAACCATTTTTTATCAAATATTATATGTAAATTTAAACTGCGACTGGGGTTCTTAAAAATTATTACCAAGGTTATGATTAATTTTATAAAAATGAAACATTTTTGATACTCCCCGTACAGGGTGTCCCAAATTCGATTCTCATCATTGGGATCTCTAAATCTTGAAGAGATACGAGGTCGATTAAATAGAGGCAAAGATGCGCAATTTGATGCTGATCAAAATGCCACCTTAAAAGTTAAAAAAATGTTAATACTTTCGAAAATTTTTGGAAAAAAACAAATATTCGCGATTTTTTATTACGTATTTTAAGAGCTTTTAAGATCCCATGTGTTAGAGAGAGATAGAGAGAGAGAATATATTTTAGGTAGGAAAACATTCAAATGATTTTTTCGAATACGTGTGATACATCATTGGTTTTGAGATCCTAAAAGCTTTTAAAATACGTAATAAAAAATCCATGGACAATTTTGCAGCCTGGAAGTACAGACAATGGGACTTGGGACATTGGATTATTTATTACATATACTATTATACTAAAGAGGCTTTCAAATATTTTTTCTTAAATAAATATCAGATGATTAGGACCCACTTAGTAATTGTTTAAACTAATGAACACTTTTTTTATTTTTTTAGGCAAAAAATATTTGTTTAAACATTAAAAAAAAAACAATAATTTTATATAAAGTATGTTCCAAAAGTTAATATTTGCTATTTCCTATCGATTCGCCACCAATGATGACAGCTTGTATTTTGTCAACCAATTGACCAATTGACAATTTCGGCATATTAGAAGAAGCTGTTTTTCGAGTTATTTGAAACCATATTTTCAGTAAAACCTTTTGCTAAAAATTCCCGGAAAAAGACAACTTATTTATAAATTTGATTATAACTTTAAATCATTGCTAAAGCGCATTTGAAACCTTGATATTTCTAGAATATGTAAACAAAATTCAAGTGGCTAAGTTCCATATTCTAGACGTCACCCAATTTGCAAAAATTTTTCAAATCAAATTGGATTGCAAAATTATTGCGCAAAAATTATCGAAACGTTTTTAACGAAGTTTGACATGATGTTTTTTCTAGTGCTGGAACTTAGACCAAATTATGACATTCTATAAATTATCCCAAAAACCTAATAAAATCTCGTGTTAGCATCTTTAGCTATTTACAGGTCACACAGAATTATGATTTTTTGCAAATATCTCTCTTTCTATGGTTTTAATAATATTCACACTTATTATAAAAATTGTAGAGCATTAAATTCACTACAAACTTTGTTTTTATAGGCTTAACTGTTTTTGACTTAGAGCGCGGAGAATGCGTAGCCCTTAGTCGTATATAATATAATACAAGATCAACCGTGTATCCCGGTAAATAATGCGTCGTATAAATTAAATTTACCACTAAAAAACCCATAGCTTTGAATAACTTGCAATATTTAATAATTAATATATAGTATTTATTATTATTTTTCATTTATTAAAAATATTTGTTTAATAACACTTGCCTACTTCGAGTAACTAAAAATTAAGATTTCGATGAAGACAGTGCAGAGTATCTGTATTACAATTTTCAAGATTTTTTCATCAATTTGTACGTACATGTATTGAGATTGTTTTTATTATTGTAGTAATACCCACGTTTTACTAAGGTGGTATTACACGTGGGTAAATGAAAACGTAGTATTTTTTCCTAACTTTTAAACACCCTGTGGAAAAATTGAGGTAGCTAAATCCTTTCCTATCATTTTGAAGCTATTTTTTTTAAATTGAGTATCCATTTATAACTTTTCTTGTAAGAGCTGCACAATTTTAAATTCACTAATAAAATTTAATGTATTAAAAAAAAAATAAACGGAGGAGTCGTTGAAAGTGATGCTCCAAGCTCCAATCATTACGTTAAAGACGTTCTCCAAGACGTGGTGGTTTCATTTAAGCCTTTCATTGGAAACTAATTTATATTGATTTACACTATCGGTAGACCTCACGTAGCCCAAGTGGTAAATGAATAGCCGGATGAGGTTGGATTGAGAAGACTCCAATGACCCGCAAGCAGCCCAGATCTTAATTCGATTGAGCAGTTATCGAACGAATTGAAAGGAGCCGTTTGCCGTCGTCCTGTGCTGCCATGAATTTTGGTGGAGGTTAAGGTTGGCACCAGCATGGGAATATTAGACTATTTTGCAAGAAAGAATAAAAACCCCATATTCATTTGACGCCAAGAAGATTGCGAGCTGTCATTGCTGTAAGAGGAGACATACCCACTTTTTTTGGTATGTTTAAATGTTTAATTTTTTTAATAAAAAGAACCCTAATATCGGTGTTTGTGTTTATTTAAAATTGTGCAGCTCTTACAAGAAAAAAAAAGGATAATTCAAAAAACATAATCTTAGGAATATTTTTAAGATTATACGGAAGGACTTTTAAACAAAATCAGCTACCTTAATTTTTTCACAGGGCGTTTTAAAGATGAGACAAAATACAACGTTTTCATTCTCCCACGTATAATAGCACCTAAGCAAAACGATGTTATTACCAGAATAATAACAAATAATGTCAATATATGTACCTGCAACCTTATAAAAAAATCTTGAAAATCGGAATAGAAATTAAAAAGTTCTACATCATAAAACTCGAAAATTTTAGATGGCGGAATTATGTAACGGAAAGCACATATTAAGACAGATAAATTATCATAATAAAATCATAAAATGGCATAGAAATGACTAGTAAATAAAAATAAATACTTCTTATCTATTATTTAACTTTATTAGGTGTGTAAATTTTTCATAAATATATCTTTTAAAGTTTTAAAGACATTTAGAAAAACCAATCTTGATGACCTAAAATAAAACGCCTTTTATACTTTATGCAAGCTAACATTTTTAGGTTGACAATGCGAATATTTCTTTATATTAATAAATTTTGTTTTTCATATTTAAGTTGGCTGACTTGAAAATTTAGGACTGTACTGGAGGGGCTTTTAAAATTTTAATATCTTTAAACATTTGTTGCATATATTAAAACTTCGGGCATATACCTACTAGAGGCAGCCATGCCGCTTGGCAGTGCGAACAGGAACATTTTTTTAGTTTTCATACCTTTGACTTATCACAGCTCTGAGGTGGATTTCGAAGCTTTTCCAAACTGGGGATACAGTAATCCATGATCTAAAAAATATGTATTCCAGTGGGCTTTTCTTAATACCAATAAAAATAAGTCTTAAACTGACCCAAAATAATAACTTATATCTGTACCGGACCGTGACCTAAGTCAGTCAAACTCAAATGATGCACAGACTGAAAATTATAAAAATTTTGCGATATGATTCAAAAAAAAAAAAAAATAACGAGTACCCTTCAATTATTTCACTTAATAATAGTAAACTGTCATATATTATTTTTCCAGAAACAAGCATAAAATTATTTATTGATTCTGGATCAACTTCTTCATTTATTGACCCAAATATTGCAAAAAAATTTACCCTAATCACATATTAGAAGATTCTTTTATCGTATCAACGGTCTTTTAAAAATTCGCACATCAGTACAATGCATTAACTTCCATCATTAAAAATTTTTTAAATTACCGAGAAATAAAAATTTTCATTTTTATTTATTTAAATTTTATAACCTTTTTGACGGTCTCATTGGATTAGACAATCCTAAAGTTTATTTAAGGTGCTCGCCCATTAGAGCGACGCGGCGCGGCGCCGATGCGATGCGACGCGTCTCCTACATGTAAAGTATCCCTGATGCATTTTAACGCGTCGCGTTGCGTCGCGTCGCCTAGAAGGGCGGGCTTCAATTTGATTACATGTAAAGTATGCCTGATGCATTTCATCGCGTCGCACCTAGTCTCGCTAGTGGGCAAGAACCTAATAATATAATAATTATATATATATATATATATATATATATATATATATATATATATATATATATTATATATATCACAAGAAAGCTACTAATCCATTACCGGTTGACAAAAGTCAGCTGATTATAGCGATTTTTATTTTTTCAAATAGCTGGACCTAGGTGCACCACCTTAAAAATGTTAGCTTGCATAAAGTATATCTTAAATTTAAGGCGTTTGCAGATATAGTTTTTTAAAAAGACTTCTTAATAAAAAATGTTCTTCTATCGACTGTCGCAGTTTGTCATCCTGGCCCGCCCTGTATTAACTGACCTTTCAGCAATAATTTTACCTTACAAAAATGAAAACGTCTACATAAGGACCATTTATATCCCACGTCAATCTACAGGGTCCTATAATAATGAACGAAAATAGGCAGGCAGCAGCTAATAAAATATATTTAATAATAACGCCCATATTTCCCAATGTTTACTTTTGGTCTCAAGCAGATTTACCTTCGGTCATTCAAAAATTGAATATTGGCTATTCCGGTCCCTCTTTGATGTTTTCTTTCTCTCTGTCTAAGTCCTCGGGCTGGCCGGGCAAATTTTAATTACGGAAAGAAAATCGCCTGAAATAATATTTAGACAGGCTTCGATAAAGGAAGTGTGAAAGGATAGTCGGTAAATAGACGGCTTAGGATATAGGAAGTTTAGTAACATTTTTCAGCGGTGATGACAAGCAGAAATATGATTTTTTTAAATTAGGCAGTAAAATTACAAAATATTTTTTACAATAACTGTTTGTTCATTCTCATTCGATAAGGAACGAGGCGCTTTTAGGTTCGTCGTTTAATTTTTCCAAAAATAGTGATGCTTGTTATCGATACGTGTGAAATTTTATGAAGATCTGTCAATTCATTCATATATTTACAGCTGTATAAAGTTGACGTGTTACAGTATTTTTTTACGATGAAAACAATGAATATGGTGCAGTAATAATAGTTATTTTTGTACCAAGGGCGTAAAGTAGCACTTTTACGCCCGCTGCTGAAATGTTGCACAATTAGCTGAGGGCGTAAAGTGCTTTATGCCAGAGGTGTAAACAATATTTTTGGTACGACTGAAATAATGGCTAACCATTTTTGTAGGTATTTTTTTATTTTGTTTACACTGGTATATGGAATTATTTTGCTGATGTTACTATCAAGCTTAAATCAAATTAATTAAACAACTTTAGGTGACCAAAGAAATTATTACATGTGGTGTCAAAAAGTTGTCAAAAAAGTGGTTTTTAAATTTGAATTATGTGCCGAAATAATCCAGAAAAAGAAAAACCCGCAGAGAAAGTTTGCCTACAGTTGTAGCAGGAAAGTCAAGACTAATTTATAAAAAGGCATACGATGAGTTCATGGGATGGTGCAATTTACAAACGGTTCATTCCATAACAGAAAGTGCATTGCGGGTCTTGTCGGAGAAGAGAAAATCAAAACATGAAGCCATCAACATCATGGTCCCTCTACTCCATGCTAAAATTGACAATAATCCTGCACAAAAACATTGATATAAGTAAGTTCCCAAAAATAATCGCGTTTTTAAAGCGATCATCAGATGGATACATTCCAAAAAAGTCAAATGCTTTTAGAAGAGAGGAGATTAAAAAAAATGTGCAAGGTTGTTCTTAGCTTCGGAATCGCAGAAGTTTACAGAAGAGACTAGTAGACCAATTTAAGGGCTAGTGATGTTACCGATTTACATATATGCATTTTGGTAAAATTTCCTAACAAAAAAAACAAAACTCCATAACCCTTTACTATAGTAGATGATGATAAAGAAAATCTTACTTTCTTGACAATAATAAAAAAATATATGGCCTTACGACAGCCTGCTGGAAAAAATACTACTGGATCATTACCAAGTGCGCTTGCTAAGTTTTTCAAGTTGCCCAATCCAGAGTGTTATAGCGGACATTGTTTTCGGCGATCCTCCGCAACGTTATTAACTGACGCTGGAGGCTATTTATTGACTCTGAAGCGTCATAGATGTTGGCGCTCCTCGACTATGGCCGAGGGTTATATTGAAAATTCTGTGCAAAATAAAATTCAAATAACCAAACAAAATTATAAGTTCCAGCACCACAGACTCTTCCGGCAATTTCAATGTTACCACCAGAGCGATTGAAAGAATCGGCAGGAGAAAATGTATTAATTTTTAATGTTTTAAATTATAATCAGTGTACTTTTACCTTTACTTGAAATAAATAAATAGTTGTTTTACCAAAAATTAAGGCTATTCACGCCCTCAAATGCGAGCGCAAATTTGTATTTTACGCCCGGTCGTACAAAGAATTCTTGTTTTTGGAAGGTGTTGAACCAAAACAAATTCATAGACGATTGATAAAAGTTTATATGGATTCTTCACCTACAATTAGAATAGGTAAATTGAAACGTCTTAAAGACCATTCACGCCAAGTACGTTTAAAACGTACAGTAACACCAGAAATGGGTGCTGCGTTTGCTAATATGGAACAAAAACACTAAAACACATTAGAATGCGACTTGCACAGCAACATTTTGAGCGTTTTAAAAAGGATGAAAAGAATTTTGTGCCTCGTTTCATGCCTTTGAATAAAGTTTGGGTCAACTACCATAATTCTGAATCCAAACAAGAGCCTAAGAGTGTTGTAAACTTATTACTTTGGTTCTGAAGCGGGTAAAACAATAAACTCAGATATTGTATGTTGGATGTAAAAATTATTACAAAAAGTGGTTTACAAAAAAGCAGTTTTCATCAAGACAACGCATCCTCTCACTGAGCTCACAAAACCATCGCGAAAATCAGTGAAATAAAGTACGAATTGTTGCAACACCTACCTTTTTACCCGATTTGCTTTTTCTGACTTCTGACTTGTTCTTTCATCTCAAAAAGTTTATGCGCGGGAAATAATTCCATCGTGGAAGCGGCTTTCGACAGTGTTCCGGATTTTTACTTTAGGGATGAAATACATAAATAAAAAGATCATTGAAACAAGCATATTGAAGTGCAAGAAAATTATTAAATATTAAAACGTTTTCAAACCATAAAATCGTGTTTTTATTATACAAAACTAATTAAACAACTTGGTACAGTTTAATATCTCTTAAAAAGATGGGGAGCTAAGCAAAGGCGCACCTAAGGGTGCGTGCTGTGGGATGGTAGCTGTTCCCCAACTTACCTACCTACCTACCACTTGAAATATTTTATCTCTGTCTGGGGCATAGCTACTTTCAAAATAAATAACATTCCTGATTCCATTAAAAAAACAAATAGTTTGACTCATTAATGGCCCCCAAAACCGACCGGGGTTTTTATAGCACTTGTTTCTCTTTTACCACTTTTCTTCTTTTTGGAATTAAATAGAGCAGCTGCAGCGTGTAAGGGTCCTTCCTTACCCTCAAAACCTATAAATTCTGCATTAAATTGTTAAGATAGAAAATTAATTTTACGTATCCACCCAAAGAATACTCGACACGATACGAGTTATTGTAACCGCTAACGATCCTTAGTTCTTTTACAACAAGACCACCTACCGAGATCAAATAAAAAAATACGACCAAACTAATTAAAAGCCAATATTCACACTATCCACGGCCTACTAGATGACTTTACTGTTTTTTAAACAGCCTTGCCTGTTGTTTCAAACAACAATCGAGTTGCATTTGTTTTGACAACACGTTACCGTGCGCGAACACTGTTCGAAAAACAAATAAAAATGGAGACGATCTATTTACACAATACATTTTCCTATTTGGATAAGTAACTTGCTGTTATTAGGGAGCTAGTCGTGCGGTATTTGTGTATAAAAATACAGCAGCGCGTATCTCGTCAGCGATTTTGACAGGTTCGTTGCGAGAGAGCATGTGGCGTATGAATCTCGAGTAAAAACTAGAATTTTTGTGAGTTTATGTGACTTTAGTCAGGTAGAGTTGTAATAAGTGTATGATTAAATTATTTGGTATATTTTTATTTGAAAAAAAATAAAATAAAATACGAGAATGATATATTTACTCGGCTTCTACCAGAGAGGGCGATGATACATGCAAATTTTTGTTGTTGTTAGGTTGGTAAATTTTTTATAACTATACGTTCTAAGGGGCAAGTGATTTTAATAAATGGTGTTTTAAACAGAGATTTTTAAATCACATGTAGTTTTTATATTTTTAAAAATGAAAAAACCTAAATATCGAGTTGTTATAAAAATAAAAGTCTTTGAACACCGAAAGAGGTGGTAAGGCTTATAATAACATACGCATCACTGGTATGGTGGACAAAAATGCGACAAAGAACTGCTGTTACAGAACTGGCCAAGGTACAGAGACTTGCTTGATTAGCTATAACAGGAGCAATTAAAAAAAACCCAACAGCAGTCATGGAGTGTCTCTTAGACCTTCCACCACTTAACCTAATAGTGATGGAAGGGGCAAGAATGGGCTACTTCCGACTGCAACAAAAACCAACTGGTGTCTACGCTAGTTTGGGACACAACAACATAAAAAGTCAGGTTGACGGCAACATCCTGGACGAGAGAACAGACCAGATAATTCCCCAATACTCATTCAACAAAAACTTCAAGGTGGAAATTCCAGATCGAAGTGAGTGGCAGCAACCCGATCTCCCCGGTTGGAGACATCATTTGGTATACTGATTGTTCCAAAACCGAACAGGGAACTGGAGCGGGCGTGTACAGTAAAATAAGGAATTCACAATTCTCCATTTCACTAGGAACACACAGTTCTGTATTTCAAACGGAAATGTATGCTTTACTGCACTGTGCTAAAGAAAATAACAGGAGGGAGAAAAAAACAAGCGGATCTGCATAATAACAGACAGCCAGACGTCACTAGGGGCACTAGTAAACCTCAAGGTAACGTCCAGGCTGTCAAGAAAATGCCAAAAAGAACTGGAAGTTCTGGGAGAAAGGGTAACTCTCCTGTGGGTACCAGGACATTGGGGAACAGAAAGCAACGAAAAAGCGGATGAGCTAGCAAGACATGGATCATCCACACCATACTTTGGACCAGAACCTGCCCCTAGAGTGACCAAAACCACAGCACCCAGGGGGGCAAACCAGGAATGGATCCGAAACAAACACAAGGAATGCTGGGGGACCCTCAGTAGAATAAGACATGAAAAAACTTCATAAAAGGCCCATCCAAAAAAACGAAGGAAGAACTACTCAGGCAAAGTAGGAAAAGACTCTGCATAACAGAAGGGTTGCTAACAGGGCACGATAATCTAAGAGGACACCTACACCTCATACAATGGGGACCAAAGTTGCAAAATATGCTACGAGAGGGAAGAAACGGCCCACCATATACTGTGCGAATGTAAAGCGTTGAATCACAAAAGACAGGCTTTATTTGGGCAACCGAAAATGAGCCCACAGAAATATATCCATCAACTAGTCACGGGGTTATACAGACTTGTAAAAGGAACAAGACTAATGGGAAAATTGGTATAAAAGATAATGGTAGATAAGGTACAAAAGCCCAAAAAGCTGCGCTGCCTCGGGTAGTGAATCAAGATGGCTTCCAGGAAAGAAGAAGAAGAATACCGACAGGAATTCATGCAAGATTTGTAAAAGTTTATGGACATTGTTTTTCTTCATTTTCCATTATAAAGTTTAAATGAGGTCGTAACAGCATCGACATATTCCGCATAAAAACGGCCAAAAAGTGCAACAACACCAGAAATTTATTAGACAACCATCGACTTAAGGTACGTTAAATTGTTGAGGCAAAAAGCATTTTAAAAAAACGGCAGCGTTCCGACTGTGACTGATTCTGTTCGATAACTTATAACTATAGATAAATCTTGGATTCAGTATTATACACCTGTGTCTAAAAAGCCGTCCCAATAGTCGACGGAAGCCGGATATCCAGCACCTAAAAAAAAAACCGTTTCTCCAACGGGTAGTAGGAGATCCGTTTTTTGAGACACTTATTGATTATTTATTATCTTGGGAACGGCAAAACTGTAACTAGTAAATACTATTATATCTCTTAGTTCAACCGATTAAAAACATTTATGTAAAAAATACCTGATTTCTCAGAAAAAGGGGACTTTTCATCTGAGTAATGCACAAAAGTATTTTAGAAATGGGAAATTGAGAGATTTAAACTAAACTTAATTTGGGATTTGACAATAAAATCTGATCAAATTCGGGATAAATATAAACAGATAATTTGCCTTTGAAAATCCGATTTTTCCTTGGGGGGGCACCCAAAAAATTTAACTTTTTATGGCAATTAGTTTTCTTTTACCAAACTGTTCTCCTTGACGCCAATAGCATATTAGGTGTGGGACCCAGGACTCACTTTTTAGATAAAAAATTTGGAAAATCCTAGAGACACCAATATATCTTTTAATAGTATAAGATGCTGGTTAATTTCTTAACGGAGAAATGTAAACAACACTCCCTAGTAAAAATTTAATTTTTATAGGTTTTTAGTCTGGTCTGTGTGTCTAAAACACTGCAAAAAAACATTAAAATTTTAGCTTTTTTAGGTCAGTAGTTTTTGTTCTTATTTATTTTTTTTTTGTTACAAATACGGCAGTACTTTGTTCAAGTGCGTTTAATCAGAGTTTACTTAATTGGTTATAATGCCAAAAGTGACATATCGTTTAGAAAAATTGCTGCAAGAATAAAAAGGAGCCTACACACAATTGTTGAACAGAATTAGTGCCAATCGATTATGAATGGCAAGGTACGTCTTCCAAACCACAATCTTACAGAAAAATTCAAAATAGAGAAAGGTATAAGATAGGGATGCATCTTATTACCAGTGCCCTTTCACCTTTATGCTAAGGAGCATTTCATTTAGAACTGAAATAATAAAGTATCAATTAGCATAAGGTACTATAAGAGTAGGGAAACTAAGTGGCTGGAAATCTCTATTGACACAAACAAAATTAAAACTGTATCAACTCAATTAACTCCTGACATTCAACAACTGCACAATCCATTACGCAAACAAATTAAATCCAAACCTTGGGGAATCCCAAGCCACGCCGCCTGATGCAAAACGTTCATTATGCAGGATTCGGTTAATCCTTTGAATAGTCCTCTCGATACGACAAAAACTCGTTCCGATCCAGAACGGAAATTGAATAAGCAAATTGCGGGAGTTTATACGGGTGTTCCATATTCGATATTGAATAACAATGGGATAAGCCCTTTACTGCGAGCTCTGATAAGAAATATCAATTTCGAAAACCAATTTTCTGTTTTAGATTCGCCCGCAGCGAAATTCAGCTCTATTTAATTTGTTACTAATACTCGATATGTAAATTACGTTTTTTAGTAGTAATAATTAGTATAATAAGCAATAACTTTTTTTTGAAACTATGCTTTTTGCGTAAATTAAATAAAGGTTGTTAATCGTCTTGGACTTAGATCAGGTGAGTGCGACGCCTACAGTAACACCATACAAACTATTAAAATGATATAAATGGTGATTTAAAACGTATTACTCAATACCTTAAAGGCAGATTCAATATACTCTTTTTAGAAGCATGATAACCAAAGTCATACATATCAATTTGAAAACTTATAATGCGAATATCTCAAAAATAAAATAGTTTAAAAATTTCTAGGAATGGGATATGCATTTATTTATAAATTTTGTGATAGATCTTTGGCAACGTATTATTAGAGAATATATCCCATGAAAAGTATTTTAGAATTTCAGTATAGAATGAATTAACTCTTTATTTAGAATAAAATGGAATGCATTTTAATAAAAAACAGTTTGTTTTACTTAAATTATGTTGGTTTTCCCCTGTATTAATCAGGAATAAATTCTTGTGCAGATGGGTACTACCTTATTAGACCTTTGAGGTACTACCAAAAGGTTGATGTTATTTGAAATTTTTAAGTTGGAGTGTGGGGCGCCCCCGGGGTGACTCACAAACACATTTGTGCCAAATAACATATTTTCAACTATTTTATTTTTCGGGATATTTATTGGCATTGAAAGTATTCAAATTGACACCCTGTATACAGACACATTTATTAACCTTAAAACTGTTTAACAACAATATAAACCAGTTGATACATAACTTTTTGAGACAGACCAATTGAAAGTGTCGTTTGGGACGCTTATTAAATTTTATTAGCTTCAAAAATATATAATTAAAATTTTAAAGGTATTTATATAAAAACAAAATAAGTCCCCGGACTTAAAAAGGGTGTTTTTATTATGTGCTAACCAGAACTATCCACTTGCAAGTTTATGGAACTTATTAAATATTAAATTCGTAAACGTTCATTGCACAGAAAACAGGGCTTTAAAAAATATTTTCCGAGAAATTCCAAAAAAATTTTTTTTTCTGTTAAAATATGCCTTATTAACACTGTTAAAGAATTTTAGAAAAAGATTTGTATTTGACCATAGGTTAACTTTCGTGACACAAAAAGAAAATAATTTTTCCTACGACTACTATGTAAACACCGATAAACACACGGAAAACATGGCCTGAAAGTGAGTAATTTCATACACCTGAGTAAAAAAAATTTGCACGGTTCAGACTGTGTGAAAAATATGGCCTACTTAATATTTTATTCATACACCGTCGTAGGAAATGTATAGTGTAAAACACATTTGAAAAGCATTTTTCATACTCATATGTGACCAAACTGTTACAATCGTTGTAGAAAATGCTGTTTTGAAACTTGTTCTACTATCTACTATACCTCTGTTAGGGTAAAATAACTTAATCTAAATGTAGGGATTTTTAGAAAAGTATTTATTATGGTTCGATATGTGCAATGAAATTCTACAGATTTAATATTTAAAAAAATGATAATATAATTAAACAATATTATTTAAATTATATTTAAAATAAATAATTATTTGTTTATTTAAAGCAGTTTAAACGTTTTTCCTGAGAATTTTCTAAACAAGATAAAATATTAATAATTAATTTCGTATGTAAAGTAACCAAAATTTAATAAGCTGGTGAGTTAAGTTGGTCGCCATTTGGCATCCGCGCTTTAAACACGGCGCCCTGATTCGGTCCGTCTTTAAAAGTTATATGGTGAACAGTGCGCTGTTGCCAGTTGGCAAATATCTGTATTAAAAAAACGATTGTACTATTGGTTTATATTACTGTCAAATAGCTTTAATGCAAATGAACGCGTCTGTATTTCAAAAAGTCTTTGATCTATTCACTCTTTGTGTGTATACGAATAGGATTTTTTTTTTTATTGAGATATTTAGAAAAAAATTTGGTGAAATGTGCATATTGAATAACCTAGAAAAAAAATTATGTCACTTGCCACGTGCCTATTCTCATGGAGACAAATTTATAAAATGTAACATTAAATGTCAAAAAGTGAAACCTTTATAATTAAGTTATAATCCTACTTCCCAAATTTAAAAGAATAATATAACAAAAAATGTATCTTTTTATCATAAATGAAACAGAAAAAATAACTGTAAACTTGATGCCTTACTTGTTTTATTTCTCCTTTTTCTAAAAGCCATTACTCGCGTTTCGTCGTAGACTTCAGAAATTTACCCGAAATATTTTCGTTTCGTACACTTAATTATTTAATTCATTTTATGCTTCTCGTTTCGTAACTTCAACCAAATAGATACCATATTGAAAATTATTAAAATTTTGTTAATAACTTCTACTTAGGGATAATTTAGACAAATTCAAAAGCCGTTAGTTCTGGTCGGTCATGGTTAGTTCTGGTTAGTTAAAGCGGCCTTTTATTTTTCCCAATTATATTTCAGACGTAATAAATCACTAAAAGTAGGAACAATACACTTTTCCGTTTAGGCCGGAATTCTACCATGGTTTAATCAAACGAAGGGATAATTTGGACAATTTTAAAAGCCCTCAGTTCTGATCGATCATGGTTAGTTCGGGTTAGTAAAAGGGGCTTTTTATTTTTCCCAATTATATTTCAGACGTGCTAAATCACTAAAAGTATGAACAGTTAACTTTTCCGTTTAGGTATAGTTAAAACATATATTATTATTAGAATAATTTTAATATCACCATTATTTAAATAAATATTTTATATTTCTCCATCTTAGATGTGAGCAAGAAATATTTTGATATTTAGTTATAAAATTAGTTTGATTTCATTTTATCATATTTTATGAACCATCAGAGACAGGAACCTACCTTAGTTTTTAGTGTACGAAACGAGAGGTCGGAAAATGAATAATTAATTTTGTGTACGAAATAAGAATATTTGGGGGAGACAACAAGAATAAATCTACCTAATAGTGGCACCTTAAGTACGTTAGTTCGGTTTGAAAAAAAAATTAATACAGTCTTGAAATTTTAAAATATAAATTAAAATTTCAATTGAACAATAAGGTTACCGTTTGTTTTAAAAATTTTTGGCCACCCAAAGAATGATTAATACGTTTTTATTTATACAAGAATTAAAGTTAAGAAGATGTTGAACACTGTAGTTACATGGTTTAAAATGGTAATTGACCAACGTATTTAAAGGGCAGCTATTAAGTATTTGCATTCAGATACAGGGCATTGAAATAAGTAAGACATCAAGTCTACAGTATTTCCTTTTTAGTATCATCAATGATGAAAAAAATAATAATTTGTTTTTATTTAAAGTCATATACATAGTACCTGCTAACAGAATGATTTCGAGTAACGAAAACGAAAAAGTATTATGTATGAATACAGTAAGTATATCGCCAAAGTCACAATTTGTTAAATGTTGATATTTTTCTTTAAAATTTGTTAAATAAGCTTAAAACTAAATTATAAACAGTTTTGTGCGATAACTTTTTTTAATAATTTAACTCTTAACCTGACTTTTTGACATTTCATATCATATTTTTCAAATAACTTTTTAACAAAAAAATATAAATTTTTGACCATCCTGTATATAAAATTTTACTTTCACTAAAACCACTGTGGAAATAGGCATTTTCCTTATTTATTGCAGAATAGCATGAGCGTGTAATTTTAATCGCGTTTTAATTTCAAGCCGTTATCTAAACAGTATCGCCATTTAATAAAGTCGTTACACTTCCAATAATATATCACATCCAAACCAAAATAAATATTTACTGGCTAATTACACACCGAACTGGATGTCTTAAATACATTAAGCTGAAATTATGAATTTACTAAATAGACGCCCGCAGGGAACGGATGTCCCGCTGAGAAGTTCTCAGATATCAGCAGATGTTAAACGTCAACGTCAAATCAAAACCGGACAAGTATGAACTGTCGGAGACCTCCCGTCGGCGCTAATGTAGACAGGGCGTACAAATATTTCACAGATTCGTATTTGTAACTTAATTTTGTATTTATAATTGATTAAAATTGCTCTCCTAATATTTTCTAAGATGTAGCCAATAAATTTAGGTTTGGTGTCTACCAAAAGACTTAAATTTGCTCTCAAGTATGTTTTTAAACCAAGAAGCTCACATTCTAACCTACGTCCAGGCCTGCGCTAAACTAGAAATGCAAAGCAAATTTTTCATTATAATTAAAATCAATACGATTAACCAATCATCACTTAAATGACACAAACACCGAAGAAAAAAACTAGATTAGCCCATTTCTTTAATAACAGTCAACACATGATAATTCAATAACACTAAAATCTATGACCTCCATAGTGTTTATTTGTTATTTGGTATACAATATTTTTCATTAATTTTGTTTCTAAAACGATTGTTGTTTCTAAAGAACTAATTATGTCGAGAGTTTAAACCTCGTCCTAAAAGCTGTTCCGTTTCCGAGAGGGTTTAAAAGAACATGTTAATTATAGTCTTTTTGTTAACAGTCTGAGTGGTTGGTCCTTTACTGTAAAGTCTGTTCAATTTGTTCTGGTGTTTTTGTCGCAAATCGTCTTTGGCCTTCTCGCTTGTTCTTTGTATCATTTGGCAAATGGGGTTATAGTCGTCTTTATGTACGTATTCCTTAATTTCTTCATATCGCTAGGTAACTTCTAGCAGCAGCTGTGATTTCTTTCATCCGTGGTAGTTAATCTGGGATCGGAGCAGAGATATGCTGGCTTCTTCAAGAATACGCTATGCTTTTTCTTCTGGTATTGGTGAATTCAGGAGAAGACCAACAAAAATAATGTTGTTATTTCTGGCTTCCCGTAGGAATTCAATGTGGGCATCTTCTTTTGTGATGTTAAACCAGGTCTTCTCGTAGCCTCTAAATAGTTCGTTGATACTGGGTCCGTACCGAGCATTCAACGTTTCTTTAAAAGTCTCAGACAATGTTATGGTTTCAATAACACTAAAATCTGTGACCCCCATAGAATTCATTTGTTATTTGGTATACAATATATTACTTAAAATGTATCTCTAACCGGTTTCAAATGATACCGAAGCTTCACCAATTTTTCAAGGTTTAACAATGGCTGCCATATATTAAGAATGTCAATAATGTGCTTGCTTAATTGTTGCTGGATTATTACAGCTTCTTTAAATTTTCTTTCTTCCAGTGGCTTCTTTTCTGCATATTTTTTGTTTTCGACCATTATTTGCGGTGTTGTTTTGACCATGCATGTTCGACAAACTCCGACATCGACGTTCCACCTTGTTCCGTATGTTTTTTATGTTCTATAACGCTAATTTTGGGTGGTCTTTTTGTTTCTTCAATATATTCTTCAGCACTTTCACAGAAAATTTAGTAAATGTCTTTGTTTGAAATATTGTTGTCCGGTCTCATCTTAGTAAAAATACTTCTTAGAGTGATTTAAGATTTAAATGCTGTTTTAATATTGTACTGTACTTAAGGGAATTTTTATTAATATTTGGTCTTCTGGAGTCTTGGAGTTTTTTCGCTTGTTCTAATGTCTCTCATTGTAACCGTTGTGCTTAAGATCTTTATTTGTATTAGTATTTTTTTCCTAGTTATATTAGACGAGACTTCTTAGTGTTACATAAATTTAAATTAAACAATATTTTAAATTTTGCTGTACAAATCTTGGAAATTCTGAGAATGCTTAATGTCGCAATGTAACAAATGACAGATTAGTTTATTAAAATAGGCGAATTTTTAAATACAAAAATGGTTGTAAGTTAACTTATTTTTTTGAAACTACCTCATCATTAAACAAAGGAAACCTGGTATTATTTAAATCAAGTGATATTAATGCTACACAGTTATCGTTTTTTAATAATATAAAAGCACTTTCTTTAACTGTACGATTTTTTAAAGAAGTTTCCTTTCGGACATACTAGAAGCGTTTAATTATATGATAATTATCAAATGTAATCAATGACATATTTTGGTGAGAAAACCAAAGAATATTTTATACTAAATGAATTTGCTCCAACAATATACTGACTAAGCTTTATTTGTAAGGAAACCAGAGGTGTTAGATCTAAGACGTGGCAAACATATTTTTCATAGACAACCTTCAGAAAAATGTATATACCAAGATTTGTGATATGCCCCTTCTTAAAAAGGTCTGAAACATTTTTTAAATTAACAAAATGTGAAAGAAATCGAAAAAATGCATTTTTTACATTTAATAGCTCACATCCCTGTTAGTATTGGTCTTAAACAAAAATTGTAAAACGTTTTGTTAATATTTTTTTCTATCAAAAAAGCCTTTGCATAATTTTTTTGGACTCCGTAGATTTTTTTGAGGGCCTCTATATTTGGCCAATAAAAACAACGTGTTATAGTAACATTATGTCAAATGTTAAAATTAATTTAATAGTATTTGCACAATAATTTTGCAATCCAATTTTGTTTCAAAAATAAATTGTCAAACGCATTTTTTAAAAATTTAATAGCTCATCACATTAATTACCTTGTGCGTATTGGTCTTAAAAAATTGTAAAAAGTTTTGTTAACATTTTTTTTGCAAAAAAAGGCTTCCCATAATTTTTTTGGACGTCTAAGGTGTTTTTACCTTTATATTTGGCCAATAAAAACATCGTGTTATAGTGAAACGTCATGTCAAATGTTAAAACTGTTCAACAGTTTTTGCACAATAATTATGCAATTTAATTTTGTTTCAAAAAATTGTCAATTTTGCAAATTGTCCAGTAATTGGTAATTGGATATCAATTTTTTTCTACAGATACTAGACATGTCAATCTTTCATTTTTGTTTAATAAATTCTCAGCCGTCAAGCAAGTAGAAGATACATATGCAAAAATTTGTTTAATTTTTCTTGATATTATTGTACAATTTTTTAACTTCTAGCTGCCTTTTCCCTATCTTCCATGAAAACAAATAAATTTAATGTTATTAACATCGTATTCATTTTGTCTTTCGTCGACCTAATAAACCGAAATATCGAGCCATCTTTTGAGTGGCGCCATTTATCAATAAAACAACAAGACTTTTCCAAATTTGTTTTCTTTACCGCAATTTGGTAAATGATCCCCATACTGCACTGTCGGCGCCTTATTTTCAATTCATAAAGTTTAGATTATATCAATCTAAGAAAATAAAAACCCAAATCAAAGTGCTCTCAAAACTGCTGAAAGCCCAACTATTATTCTATTTACTTCTCGGTTATTTCCAATGTTCTTCCACAAAGTTTAATACATTTTAAGGTCGGAGATTATTTTTTTAAGGAATACCAATGTATTGTTAATTTTAAAATGATATGCTACAATTGCTTTAAGTAAAATAAACACCAGTGACACGTGCTTTATTTTATTTTATAGATTTTAGTGCCGATGAAATGAAAATTAGATTTTATTCGAGATAAATTTATTAAATTGGGCGCTAATTTCAACTTTTATTTGCAGATGATTGGCCAGATTTAAAATAAATTACATGTTCTCATACGAAACTGAAAAAATAGTTTTTTGCGAATACCAATAAAGATGCGGTTTCCTTGAGATTTATTTTTTAAGTATTATAAGTCCAAAACGTCTTAAAAACTAGACAGACCCGGTGCCCTTTTTTAAGTCATTCTATTGACTATCGCCACCACAGCTTGGCTTAAAGATATAAGAGAAATAGAGATGGATATATAAGTGGGCTTAGCCACTGTACTATAACTTACGCCAAGCAACGCAATCTGATGGTGATATGTCTAAAATAAACATGTAGAAAATATACATTTTAATACCTGATGCCAAGCGTATCCTTAACACTTAAATTTACTTTTTTGTGAAATAAAATGTAATTAACGGAATACAATCGTTTTTCTAGAGAACTACTACCCACTAGAACTTTGGAGCTCCTTATAACAAAATGTGAAAAAATCTTGGACCCAATACGAATCTTAAATCTATACATATAAAAGCGAAATTTCAGTAATTTATTCGTTCACAAATTGATACATTGACTTATCAAGAAATCTCGAAAATTACTTGACCTATGAAGATGAAATTTGGCATGAAGGTAGATTATAGGTAGGAGACGTCAGCTAAAAAAGAATTTTAGATAATTTTCCCCTAATGGGGTAGAATGGGAAGTCAAAGTCTGTATGGTACTTCGTCACTTCTGGAATTACGATTAGAAATATGAAAATTGGTATGTTATGTAGGCTATTGATTACGATTAAAACTGATCTGTTTTAACATTTTGTATAGTCATTTTTAAAGTTGTAATTATGAGAGTTGATAGTTAAGCTTCTGATTACATAAAAAAATAGAAAGTTGAGGTATTTTTGTAATCTCATTCTTCGAGGGTTTAAAAGGAGGGATGAAAGTTTGTATGAGAAATTCGTCATTTCTGGACTTGGAACTATGAAAATTAAATCACTCTTTTATTTGTCATTTTTTTTGGAAAATAAATTATTTAAATGTCAATAATTTGTTTATAAAAACATGTGTATTTATATTAGAAAATAATAACAAATTAAATACGATAAAAAAAACCGCTTAATCGCACTACACGCGCTACGCCGCAGAGTGTGTGACGGAAGACGGAGCGCGGGGAGCCTGATGTGATGTGACGCCACTCAGCGGAAGGGGGGCACATAATCAAGTACGGCTACCCCAAGGGTGGTGGACTTACAGGAGTTCTCGATTTTTACTGCTGTCCGCAGATATAGGTTATGTTTGTGACGTCACCGTTTTTCCTATAATGTAGATTTATTTTATTAATTATTGTTAAATATTTAACTTTTAAAAACTAATTTGGCTGTACCGGGTGTCCAAATAAGAAAGGACGCCGGCTGTATCTTAGAAAATGTTTATCGCACAGCGTTGGGGAAAATAGTTTTAGTAAAAGTGGTCAAGAGAAATATGGCCGCTAGGAGGCGTAACTGCAATCTTGAATCTAAAAAAGTGACGTTTCTGTGAATTTTGCTATATTAACCTAACAAAAAAATACCTGATATTTAAAGTCAAGGATAATTTAAACCTTTTTTGTTTGACAATTTTTGGTATATCTCTAAAAATAAAGTGGTGGGGGGTATTCAAAGGTTTCCGTAAAACATACCCTGTATCTTCGAAACGGCTAAGCCGATTTTAACAAGCTTAGGCTAGTTGACAAGAGTTTTTCTTGGGCTATAAATATTATAATATTTAAAGTTTTGTTAGTTTCACATGTCGCCGTTAGAGGGCTGTTTTCGATATTCTAACAGAAATGATTAACTTTCTCAAAAAAATTAAATCCGTTGGTATAATTTTGTTTTCATAAAAAAGTAGCCAAATAATGCCTAAACAAGCTCGCGAAAACCGTATCTCAATATCATGTTCCCTACCCAAAATTTAGGCCAAAGAAAATTTTATGCGTCAATATCTCAAAAACTATAAAAGCTACAAGAATTATTACATGACATAAATTATGTATTTTTACAAAACCTTTAATTTAGGTTATAAAATATGTTTATCTAAATTCAATACTTTACGAGTTATAATCAAAAAATCGAATTTTCAAGATTTTTTCAAGGTATACCCCGAGAATTCGCTTTTTTGATTATAACTCGTAAAGTACTCCATTTAGATGAAAATATTATTTAACTTAAATTAGAGGTTTTGTAAAAATACACAATTTATGTTGTATAAAATTTCTTGTAGCTTTTATAGTTTTAGAGATATTGACGTATAAAATATTTTTTGGTCTAAATATTAGGTAAGGAACAAGATATCGAGATGCAGTTTTCGCGAGCTAGTTTAGGCATTATTTAGCTAATTTTTCATAAAGAAAAAAAATTTACCAATGCATTTTGTTTTTTTGAGAAAATTAACTATTTCTGTCGGAATGTCGAAAAAAGCCCTCTAGCGGCGACATGTGAAACTAACAAAACTTCAAATATTTTAAGATTTATAGCCCAAGAATAGCTCTTTTCAACTAGCCCAAGTTTGTTAAAATCGGTTTAGCCGTTTCGAAGATACAGAGTGTGTTTCGGAAACCTTTGAATACCCCCCACCACTTTATTTTTAGAGATACAGCAAAAATTGTCAAACAAAAAAGGTTTAGATTATCCTCGACTTTAAAGTTCAGGTATTTTTTTGTTAGGTAAATATAGCAAAATTCACAGAAATATCACTTTTTTGGATTCAAGATTGCAGTTACGCCCCCTAGCGGCCATTTCAGAAACTCCAGCAATTTCTCTTGACCACTTTTACAAAAAATATTTTTTCCCCAACGCTATGCGATAAATATTTTCTTCTGAGATACAGCCGGCGTCCCTTCTTATTTGGACACCCGGTACATCTACTATTAGATCTATATTGTATACCATTTGATAAAACTAAGACTTTATTCGAGTAAAACGTCACCACTAATAAAGGATATTTAAAATGAATTTTTCCCATTTAACTATAATTGTTTTACTAAAAATCGGTAGCAAAATTTAAAATCAGCTATAATAAAGTTATACAAATATAATTTATTAAAATACATATTTTTTTTAATAGATTTCCTTCAAAAAAATAACGAACGGTCAATGACCCTGGTCTCTGTAGCTTGCACCTACACTAAAATACAGTAATAGAAACTTAATTACTAACTTAACTAGATGCAATAAAAAATAAACTAATACCAAAGTTCCAATGTCTAAAAAGCTAAAAATATAACCAAAAACACGAAAAAAGCTTCCAATGCGATGTGAATCACAAATTATAAACCAAACAATGGGGAAAACGGTTACGTCACAAATATCAAATTGACATTTAAATTTGGCGTATATGGGCTTAAATGAGATCTAGCAATTCTGTGTAAGTTTAGAGTGGCGGCAGCCAAAGATGAAGCCACGTACGTTCACGTTACTTATGGCGCGGTGGCTTCAACTCTCACCGCGGGTACTCTACCACCCTTGCGGCTACCCGAACGCCCAGACATGTGAGTTCGTGTAGTCCACGGGGTGAAAAAGCTAGTTAATTACATATTTAGAGTATGAATTTTCTATTGAAAATAAAAAATCAAAAAGGAAAAAATAGTTTTAAAACGTTTGAGGATCGAGCTGGAATCAACACTTTTTTAATAATCTTTTATATTGATCTTTAAAGTTCTAGTAGGTTTCTAGTTCTTTGGAATAACGATAACAATCTGTTAAATATGAGAAATTCTGATTTCTAAATACCAACAAATTTCACGAGGTAAAGAATTTTGATGATACTTGAGTTCACTTATGACACCGCCTATATTTGACCTCTCACAATTAGATTGCCGTGCTTGGCGTCAGTTGAAGTATTTGTAGTCTTTGGTTAACTCCGCTTCTCGATTTATTAATTTTTCCTTTAAACTCTAATAGCAGAGCTATGATGCTGATAGATAGACAAACTTATTAATAAAAAACCGCATCTGTATTTTAAAAAGTCTTTGGATTTGACAACCCTATGAACTTGCAGAAGACCACCAAGTTTTGTATTTCAAATTTCTTGACAAATTCAGGTTTCTCATGACCAAAAATGTAATTTTTTATTTGCAGTGCTGTTAACGATTATTCTTGGCATTTTGTAGAATTTTAATATATTCGGCCTCTATTCTGAAGTTTTAGGAAGTAGAAATTGTGACAGAAGTGGTAAAATGTGGCAGTGGCCAAGAATTATTGTATTTAAAAAAAATCCGTTGAAAAGTGATATAAATAAATTTACTTTAAGAACAAATATTTTTTTCTGGTATAGACCAAGATAAATTGAAACAATTAATAAATATTATAAATTATAATATAAATTAAAGTATTTCGCATTATTTTTCCTTATAAATATATTATCTTAATTTACATTATAAAAAATGAATAATATCAATCAATGGGTAGACTAGAAAACTGTATGAGTTGTAGGAAATCTGTACAACAAAAAAATAATACACAAAGTAAATTGTAAAATAAAATTCAATATATAATATGTAAAAAAAAATGTTTTTTATTTTTAACAGGCACATTTTATGGCAGAACTCTGTTTGGTTTGGTTTTAAAGCTACACTAACCTTCAGTTTAAAACACAAATTGTAACCACACAGACCAACAAAACTTAACGTTTACAAAAATACTTTAAGAACAATTCATACTAAACATTCTTTCTATTAAATCCTTTCAAGAGTATTGTCTTTCCAAACCAAAAGAAAACCGTGGAAACAAAAAAGAAGAAGGTTTGTGATTTTCTATTAAAGCCATGAATACGGGCCCTGGAAATGCCTTTAAAACCTTTCGAAAAAAGTATTAATGTTTTGATAATAAATGTGTCATTTTAAAACTTTTTGAACACTCAGTATGCAGGCACACTTTTAAAGTACTTATAATATTTCCAAACCCCATTTAATCCTACGGCAACAAATAATTGAGGCATTAAAAAGATACAAAGTAGATCATCGTAACTGAAAAGAGCAGCCCTCGGGCGGCCACCGAGAGCTTTAATCAAAAGGAAGGGGAAAATTGAGAGAGAAAACAACCGAAGCGAACTAAAAACAGAATTAAGAGGTTTTATCTGATGTGCGAACCGAATCAGCCTAGACAGACTGCGCGACGGTTAATTTCGTGGGCTTTGAATAAACACTGAGGGGCTAAAAAGGGCGGTTATGGGCTTCCGAGGAGTCGGCCCCTTTAAATAAACAAGCCGAACTAATGCTGCATTCTTGGAAGGTTTTGCCAATGGAAAGCTTTATTCCTTAAAAGCCTAATTAGCCAATGTGATATGCCATATCTTTAGAACTCGTTTACTTGGCAAGATTTGACAAAAAAAAATTAGCCGACTAAAAAAAATTGTTACAGTAAACTGTTGTCATTAGTTACTTCTTGTTACCCACATACAGCAGCCGGCTAGTTACCCAAACAACTACCCGTCCACACCCAACGTTGCTAAACCCAACAGAAACCACTAACACTATAACTATCACTTATAAATTTAAAAAGTATCAAATAAAAATCAGATTTTTTAATGTCTTAGAAAATTTAATTCGTAAATCAAATTAATGAATTTAATTTCACGAAACGTTGTTAGCAAATCCAAAAAAATCAATATACTAGGTGTCCAAATTTCCTATGTTTTGTAGGGTATTGCCCTTATTATTAGAGATAGAGGGTTGGGGTTTGCACAATATCGTGTTACTTTTTTGCGAAACCAAAAATGCGATAAACAAAAGTTTCAAGGCCCGCTTAGTTTAAGAGATACAGGGTGAAATTGAAAAAGTAACAACGGATTATTATACAGGGTGTTCGGCACGTAAGGAGACATACGTAAATCTGAGATAGGTGGGGCCGTCTGCTATGTGGTCCACCCAGATATTTTTTTCCAGCATTTTCAATTTTTAGATTTCAAACTGAAATAACTTTTTAAAAAATCATAAAATTGACAACATTTTTATTTTATTTTAATCTAGACTAATACTAGATTCATAAAAATTTAATAATTGGGACCAATTACAGTTACAAAGAAAAATAAGGGCCCTTAAACCACAAAAAGAGGTAAAAAATAACCAAGAGCCAACTTTGCATTGCATTAAAAAAAAAACTAGAAATGATCAAGTATTTCTAATTAGTCAAAAACATCTCAATTTAGTTCATAATACACAATTTGCTTAAAAACTGAAAGAGTTATTTGTCAACTTTATCAAAAGTAACATTTTGTAAAAATATGCCCACCTTGATAAAGTTGACAAAACTCTTGCTGTTTTTAAGCAAATTGCGGTTATTGCATATCGTTTGAAAGGGCATGAATTGAAGATGTTTTTGACTTTTTAGAAATACTCGAACATTTTTAGTTTTTTTATGCAATGCAAATTTGGTTTGGAATTATTTTTTCCTCTTTTTGTGGTTTGAGGGCCCGTATTTTTCTTTGTAGCTGTCATTTCAATTATCAAATTTGTATGATTCTAGTACTAGTCTAGATTAAAATAACATAAAAATGTTGTCAGTTGCATGATTTTTAAAAAAGTAATTTCAGTTTGAAATCTAAAAACTGAAAATTTTTGGGAAAAAATTAAAACAATTCTAAAAAACCATTCTTAGGGCCTAGGTCAACATATCTGGGTGGACCGCATAGCAGACCGCCCCACTTATCTTAGATTTACGTATGTCTACTCATATGCCGAACACACTGTAGATTTTTTACGTAGAATACAGTGATGTATTCCACGTAATTTTTAATGCACTTAAGAATTGATTTGAAGTGAAACAAATGAACACCTTATTAACTGGTTGGTTTTGAAAAGCTACACAATTTTTCGATGTTTCAATAAAAAGAGTTTCGTATTCTTCTTTGAACTAACCTAATTAATTTAAATTATATGCAAAATTTGGGTTTAAAGTAGAAAATGGAAAAGGGTAACAATAAATACCTCAAATGCAAAAACAGAAATGTAATATCCTGTCAAGGTCTAGCGTTTACTACTACTTTTCAAACATACTTATGTATATATAAAGTAAAACAAACATAAAATAAACATTATTAACAAAACAATCCAATAATTTTGATGTTTAATGTAGCCACTAAAATTTGACAAAATTTACAGTTTTTGTTTTGGCATTTTAAGTATTTATTGTTCACTTTCATTTTTGAAATTGTGAAATATAAAGGTACTTACTCTTGAGCAAAATTCAAATTTTTTGGTATACCTCGTATAAGATTGATAAAATTTCATATCTGTTGATTGCATTTTAGATTTTAGAACATGCAGAACTTTTTATGAAGAATAACTTTTTTTTGTAAAATTAATAATAAAAAGTTTCCCATATGTTGCCAACTTAAGTAGACACACTGTATATCCGTTAATATATGAATGTATTTTTAGATATGCATGAAACTTTACGTGGGTTTATAAAAAAAAACTATTATTAAAAAAAATTAAACCACGAGCATAATTCTTATTTATTGAACAGCAAAACTTATTGAACAACCAACTTATTGAACAACCTATAATACTTACGGTATTAACCGTGGTTTTAATTGATTTTAAATGACAGGACACCATAACCAAAGTCAACCGTACTCGCCTAAATGCAATGGTAAATACTTGGGTTATAACTGGTTTAACGACTAAATTTGATTAATGTTATTAAATGAATACCATCATATACATGGCACCTTAAAGACGATAATACATTTTAGTGCATTAATTTAAAGAGTGATGAATTAAATAGAAAGAGAAATTCTGGGTTCGGCATTTATCGTCATTGTTTTTTATTCTCAAGACAGGATAGAGCCCTTAAATACATACCAAACGAAATTCCATCATCGCTTCCATATATTACTACATGCTTTGTCGGATGCCGACTTAACTCAAGCTTGGATTAGCTCTTCCTCCGTTCGAACCACCCCGGGCGAGCAATATTCAGGCGGTTGTTATTACAGTTTGAGGAAGCCACATATCTCGCTTGTGTTTGTTCCTATGTATCAATCACTCTAGCTATAAGATAGTACAAATATGGGGTGAAATAAGCCGGTGTTCCTTAATGGGTTGGTAACGGAAAATATTATAAAATTTAAATATCTAACGTAGAATTCCCTGTTATGCTATAAAAAAGTTTTTTTAAATAATTAAACGTAATTTAAATCAAGCAAACTTAAGTATTTGTAGCAGGATGACCAGATCTAATGGCATTTCTTTTTTTAAGGCAGATTTATTATAAAATATAATAAACGTATATAAGGCATTATGAGAGCTCAATTTAAATTGTAGATGCATAATTAGCGGTAACGTAAATCAAGGATTTATCTAAAATTAAAATTAAATCATTTTATGCCACGAAAACTAAGTATGTAAAATAAAGACCAAGTTACTATCCAAAAACCACGGCCTCTTAAAATAATGAGTCCATAATTTTATTCTAAGTAACTTACATACTCAACATACCCTTTTTGTCTCTAGAATACATAACCGAGTATATTTCGTCTCAGACTAGGATAGTCTGACTTACAGGTAATAAATCAGCATAAAACTTTTAGTACATCCCAGACATTGGACTATCAACAGGGCCGCATGTTTTTTTTAAATATATTTTTTACAACAACATACATAGGTAATAAAAGTGTATTTCGTCATTAACAACAATTTTTTAATGTATGTATCCAATTAATGTACTATATACTAGGGTTAGACAAAGCGTGTTTTGTCTTTAGGCATATATGACAAATATAAAGAAAAATAAAAGATAATCTTATGCTGAACATAACAAGTATGATACGTTTTACTGTTTTTTTTTCCCTAATTATTACTTGACTGCAGACATCAGTAAATAAAATAAAGAAATCTTATTAACTGTCTTTGCTATTTTATATTTCTTCTTGTTTCTTTTTATTATTCTCTCTTTCTTATTATTATACTGAATACATGTTTAAATAAAATGTATTTGGTCAGATACTTTACAACTCAGTATTACTAAGTTCATCAGAACTGCTATCAAAATAAACAGCTAATTTCAAAATACTGTAAATACATGTTCTTAATTTATTTAAAATGTTTATTGCAGTTTTTCCAACTCTCTCCATATAAACTTTATGACTTGTTTTGAGCTACATTATCCTCATAAAATTTTGTATAATATCTACCTCTTATATTGTTTAACTTTTAATTCAACACACATAATAGGTAGGTACCCAGTTATCTATCCAAGAGACAACATCGGTATGTTAGGTATGTGCTTTATTTAGAATAAAATTGCGGGAAGAACTTGCTTTCATTTTAAATCTTCGAACTTTCAAAAGGCTGAAATTTTTTGATAGGAATTTAGGTCTCATTTTACATAGGTGGTTTTGGTGAGGTCTCTTCTCCTTTCTCCTGAGTCCAATGAATGGAATAAATTCCTACCGGCATTTTAAATTTCAAGACAATTATGACCTTGGAGTGCAGAATTCTAAAATACCCCCTAAACATACCCTATTAGCGCCCCTGTTTCAGGGCGTTCCGAGTAAACATGTGCAATTTTCAGAAGTTTTACTTGTGTCCTAAAACCTAATTACATACCAAATTTCAATTTTAATTTTGTCGGAAATTACACCCCTCCCCCTAACTTTGATGAGTCAATGAGTAGAGTCAGTCAGTCAGTGAGTAAGTGATAAAATGCGCGATTTTCAAAATCGAATAACTCAGAAACTACTTGACATGACTTGTTTAATTTTTTTTCAGGTATTTAGAATACTTACGTGAATTTACATACCAAATTTTTTACTTTTATGTGGAACGATAACGAATATACACACTGGGGGAACTTGGCCTGGCGTACTACCATGCGCCTATATTTATAATAGGTTCTTCAGTTATAATTGACAATTCATTGTTCTTAAACTCAGGATTTCTAAATTTCCCTTAACACTTCCAAAATTAGTTGTATTTTACCGGGTATCAGGTAATTCAGAATTCACTCCAAAAAATTAAAAAGGATACTGGACCCCTATTATTTCAAAAATGGCAAGACACGAGATATTAGTTTTGTAAATTGAAGCACACAGACAATAGGATTTTAAACTTTGTTCATTCAGTAAAAATTAAAGCAACTGCCAGAATAAGAATGGGTTACCTTAGGCTTGCAAGCATATTTCTGCTCGATGAAACCAACTTTAGCAGACCTAAATTAATTCTTTCCTATCGGAAAGTATTAATATTTTTTTTATTATATCTTTGGAAAGCTCACAAAGGCCTAAAGTCCAAGTACTAACGTATCGCGTGTCTTAAGTAAAGTAAGAGGTAGTTTATTAACACGGGACTTAAATATTTGGATGTTGGAGAGAAAGACTTCTGCAATCAGCAGGTTCAGTCTAGATACTTTAGAGATGTAGAAAAAAACAAAGTGAGAAGTGCGAGACCTTTTTAAATGGGCTGTAAAGGTATGCATGACAGTGACACTCCATTTTGCTTTAAGGAAACTAATAAATAACCATACTGGTTAATTCCTGGAGCAGAAGCTGTAAATATACCTACAAAATACCGACAGGTCCCCTACATCTCGTTCATGGAAGGGGTTAGTTTCTTGTAAGAAAGGGGTTATTAATAAGGAGAACAGCTTTTGTTTGGATGGAATAAAAAATGTTAAAGAATTTTGGAAAACGCCATTTCCCAGACCTGCGAGCATTCTAAGCAGAATCTGATTGATAACACATACAGAAAGAATTTGGTAGAAAAGGGGAAATACTACCTGGCTCAAAAAAAAAAGATTTCGAACTTTTTTGAAGTTGCTGTTGCTGTAAACAATGTAATATGTTTGTGCCAATTAATGACATTACACCAAACACAATAATTATCTTGATTATTACGTAACTAGATGATATTTTTTATAATTGATGTTTGTTTAAAGTGGATTCTTTCTTTTTAAATTTTACACATGCAAACTAATCATTTGCGACCGAAGCATACTAAATATTTTTAAGAAAAATCACAGAAATCACCAGTTAGATGTACTGACCTAATGCCACTTGATTTTTTTTTATTAGATACCCATATTTTAAACATGGTGTGTTAGTTACCAGTTAGGCACAAAAAGCCCAAGAGGCGGCTGCGCTGCCTCCGGTAGTAAAATACGGCTCCCAGGAAGAAGAAGAAGTTACCTTTTAAAATGCCCCACAACATATATAGACACACCAAACTTTTTTCTAATTTGTTTGAGCTTCTGTATAATCTCACTTTAAAACAAATAAAGGGTAAAATCCCTTTGTTTGCGGTTCCGCCCCATCGTTTGCGTGCCAATTTGCCTTGCGGCTTACGGTAATGGCACTTATCAGGCGAAAAACTTTAGTTTGCATCAATACGCCTGAATTCCGAGCGGTGTGTTTGTCAAACAGTGAATATCTTTTAAATACAGGGTCAATGTGATAATTTACATTACTAGAGTAGAGTAAACCAGATATTTACATTAAAAATATTCAATTATACCAGTTTGTGAAATGTTTTCTCAGAACGAAATAAAGCGTCAATAGCGTATTAGCGACACATAGCTTTTAAGATAAGCTGAAATAAAATGACACTTGTATTTGATTTTTCTTTAATGGTACGTAAGTACTTCCGAAGTTTCCGGCCTGAGGTAGATTAAAGCTAAATATAAAAAAAAAACTGTTATTACTGTTTTTCAGAATAATTATCCAAAGTTTAATACATTAATGTATTACATTGGTTAGGAAGCATCTTTATAACAGCAAGAAAATAGTTTTTATTCGTTGCTGCAACATGAGCATCTACACCTACCTAAATACCTTTATCACAGGTATTTTTTTTCTGGAGCTTTAATTTCAATTTATCAAACAGATAAAATGGCTAAAATCTGGATTGTAGAATGGATGACGAATTTCTCGAAAACCACACTATCTAAAAGCCTTATATTTTTTAACATTAATATTGAATGACAAATATTGAAATACTAGCTGAAACTCTTTCAAAATTAAAAATTAAAGATAATTCAGAAACTTTAAAAATGAGTACCATAAGTGCAGCAAAAGAAATTGCTCATACAATAAGACCTTTTACTGGACGTAGCGAACATTTAGAATATTTTATAAATAGTGTAGATACTTTTTATAATAGATATGCGGCTAATTCAACTGATGAAAGCCTAAAAGAATTTGTTTTTGCCTCTATTACTTCCAAAATAATTGACAGTGCCGGAGATTTTCTTTTATGTAGGCCCGATTTACAAAATTGGTCTGACATAAAAAAAGCTCTTAGACTAAAATTTGGAGATAAAACGGATAGAAACGTTCTTTTACAACAACTAAATTTTTTATGTAAAAATAAAAATGAATCAGCTTTAGAATTTATAGACAGATTAAAAATATTACTTTCAAAAATTAACATCAAAACCCAAGCGGATACAAATTTAACACAAGCCACTAAACAAGCATTAATTCAACAAGCAGAATCAACTGCAATAACTGTATTGTTATCAAACGTTTCTAGTGAACTTAGGACAATACTAATGATTCACAATCCTCACACTCTAGAAGATGCTAATAATCTTGTTTTTAATCATAGTTTAATAGAACAACAAATTAATTCGAGAACAAATATTAATCGACCTATACATTCACAACCCCCTATTAGACAAAAAATTATGTATTCCACCCCCTTAACAAATCCCATACAATTTTCTAATAATTATTCTCGACCCCACAATCAATTTATACCATCTTATCAGCAAAATATAGATCCAACCCCCAGGTTAAACATCTTTAGGCAACCATTTAAAAATATAGACCATTCCACTACTCCGCGATTCCCAAGTCAACCGATAAATGTCCAACCAAGGCCAATACACCATAATTTCCCAACAAATAGACAAGTCTTTGGAAAACCAAAAAATGTATTTTCAGCGGAAAACTCTCATAAACCCACGGAAAGACCCACACCTATGTCAACCACCAGTAGGATACCTTCTTTACAAACCAGAAATATAAGACAAAATCCATTTTTAACTAATCCTCATAAAAATCCACTAGTGTTTACAGAAGTAACAAATCTAAATGACGGTCATCCCGAAATTGTTCAATATTCAGAACAACCCGAAAATATGTATTTTCCTGATAACACATATTATACAGAGTCCTATCCCTCGTACGAATATCAAGACTTTTATGACACTTCTCAAAATAATGACTCACAAAAAATAGACGAAAATCCACCCCAAGAAATTCTGGACCCTAGTATTGAAAATTTTCGTATAACGGCCTCAGAAAACGAAATACCTCAAACATAAATAGTTTTCAAATAAATAGTTTACCATATATCCAACTAGAGAATCCTCCTTTAAAATTGTTAATAGACACAGGATGTCACACCTCTATCTTAAGACCCTTTATTGCTGAACAATATTTCCCCGATACAATTTTTAATTCTAACCACACTAATAACTTGTACAGGAAACAAAAACAAAAATAAAGCAAACATACCTTTATTAACCGAATTTAACCAAAAGAAAATTTAGAATTTATCCTCTTTAACTTTCACGACTATTTTGACGGAATTTTAGGATTACGCGATTTGCGAAAATTAAAACTAAATATTGATTTAAGTAATTGTTATTTAGTTAGCGAAAACATGTAAAATACCACTTTTATATAGGGAAGACTTTAATTTACAACAAATAGAGATACCACCCAACTGTGCTATAATAAAACAAATTAATACAGACCTTGACGAAAACACTGAGATATTAATGCCCCACATAAATAATAATACATTTGAAATTTTACCCTGCTTATTAAAAGTAAAAAATAGTGCCGTTTCTTTAGAAATCAGTATAATAATACATTTCTTTTCGAACTCGATTAGACAAAAAGCCCAAATATTTCAGAGTTCTGATTTCGAAATTTTTAACATCGTGCAAATTTTAGATTCTTCACAAAACAATTAAAAAAAATTATCAAACCATTCAGAATTGCATTTTATTAATTCATCCGATACCCCTCAAAATAATAATCATTTTAACGATTTTTCCTTCATAAGATCACAACATCTTAACCAAGAGGAAAAATCAGAATTAAAAAAATTAATTTCGCAATTCCCTGAAGTCTTACATAGACCCGAAGACAAACTGACATTTACTAACCACATAAAACACGAAATTAAAACGTCTGATGAAATTCCCATTCACACTAAGTCGTACCGATACCCCTATATTCACAAACAAGAAGTACAAGAACAAATTTCAAAAATGTTAAACGACGGAATTATTCGACCTTCGTCTAGCCCCTGGTCAGCTCCAGTTTGGGTAGTCCCAAAAAAATTAGACGCGTCGGGAAAACAAAAATGGCGTATAGTTTGCGATTATAGAAAATTAAACGAAAAAACTATAGATGACAGGTATCCAATACCAAATATTTCTGACATTCTAGATAAGTTAGGAAGGAGCCAATATTTTACTACATTAGATTTGGCTTCTGGATTTCATCAAATCGAAGTACATCACGAATCTATACCTAAAACCGCGTTCACTGTAGAGAATGGACATTACGAATACGTCAGAATGCCATTCGGCTTAAAAAACGCCCCCGCGACTTTTCAACGCGTCATGGATAATGTTCTAAAGGATTTGCAAGGTAAAATATGTTTAGTATACATGGACGATATAATAATATTTTCCACCTCCTTACAAGAACATATTGCAAATTTAAGAAAAGTTTTTAACAGACTAAGAGAACACAATCTAAAAATTCAACTAGATAAGTGCGAATTTTATGTAAATCAGTAAATTCTTAGGACATGTAATAACAACCGACGGTATAAAACCAACCCAAAAAAATTAAGGCTATAAAAATTTTCCCCTACCAAGAAATCCTAAAGAAATTAAATCATTCTTAGGACTTATCGGATATTATCGGAAATTTATAAAAAATTTCGCGCAACTAACAAAACCAATGACAAATTGTTTAAAAAAAGATAAGACTGTAATACATAATCAAGAATTTATAAACTGCTTTGAAACTTGTAAGAAACTTCTTATGAATGATCCCATTTTACAACATCCCGATTTTTCTAAGCCGTTTATTCTCACCACGGATGCTTCCAACTATGCAATAGGTGCCGTATTGTCACAAGGACCAGTTGGTCAAGATCTCCCCATTGCGTACGCTTCCCGCACTCTGAATCCTGCGGAAATAAATTATAGTACGATCGAAAAAGAATTGTTAAGTATCGTATGGGCTACAAAATATTTTCGTCCGTATCTCTTTGGAACGAAATTTAAAATTCTCTCAGATCACAAACCCCTTCAATGGCTATTTTCCATTAAAGAGCCAAACTCTAAAGCTAGTTCGCTGGAGATTAAAGTTAGAGGAATATGATTACGAGATTATTTATAAAAAAGGTAAATATAACACCAATGCCGATGCTCTTTCGCGAATCCAAATCCATGCGATAGACAATAGTAAAGAAGAAGATAATTTTTCCCCTTTTCCCCAATTACGATTCTAATGATTTACCCCACATCAGTAATTCTGACTTAGACGACTTATTACCCCAAAGCTAGACACCGACTTACAACCAAAAATAAAAATAATATCTGATATTTCGGTGTTGCCTGACAAAACTAAAACTAGTACTTCCAAAAAATTTCAGAAAAACCTGATTTGACAAATGATGACCTAGAGACTATACATTCTAGTGCAGAAAACCCAATAATAGGAGCCCCATATGTTAAAAAACCGTTAAACGTTTATAAAAATCAAATCGTCTTTAGGTATGCAAATAACAATCAAGTCAAAATTCAAAAAGATAAAATATTTGATAAACAAGAACTTATATATTTCTACCTAACGATCCTTCAGAAGACGTCCTTTGCAAAATAATTAAAGAACATTTTATGCCAAAATCAACATATTGCATGTATTTTAAGAATAACAACTTAGAACCACTTATAATCAGAGTTTTTCAAAATTATTTTAAAACGGATCTTTTAATTTATATATTTCAAATATTTTATTAGAAGACGTCACGGATAACGATACTCAACAAGAAAAGATTAAGTTTTACCACGAGACTAAAACTTCTCACCGAGGAATAACCGAAAATATCGCGTCTTTAAAAGTTTTCACTGGCTTGAAAATGACGTTAAACATACGTTAACCTATGCGAAATTTCCCAAAGAAGTCAAAATATGAGAGACATCCTAATAAATTAGTGTTTAAACCAACCCTATCGGTTATGAACCTTTTGATCATATTTATATCGATACTTTTAAGACACATAATACATATTTTTTAACCATTATTGACAGTTTTTCCAAATTAGGTCAAGCTTACCCACTAAAAAAAATTAATAACATATTTTAACCACTATGGCATCCCCAGAAAAATAACCTCAGATAATGGCAGAACTTTTAAAAATGAAAATTTACAAAATTTATGTACCTTGCATAATATCGAGATGCATTATTGCACCCCTAGAAATCCCAACTCTAATAGCCCTATCGAGAGGCTCCATTCTACTTTACAAGAAACAATAATAACCTTAAAAATAAGGACAAGAATGCAAGTATTATTCAATTAATGAATTACGCAATTCTCTCTTATAATAACTCTACTCATAGTGCTCTAAAATACACCCCTTTTCAAATCATAAAAGGCAAGCTTGATTTTCGTAACCCTCTAGAGTTAAACGAAGAACAAGTTATTTCTAATTATATGCAAGAACATTCAGAAAACATAAAAACAATTAACAAACAAATTCACGATACCCTGATCTCCCAACAAAAACTAATCTTAGACAAACGAAACGAAACGAGACAAGAAACTGTCGAAATTGACACTGAAAAACCTTTATTTGAAAAGAAATTTTCCCAAGATATTAAAATACAAAACAAATACGAAAAAGTTAATTTTCCCATTAAAGAACACGAAAACGTTGTTATACAAAATAATCGGAAAATCCATAAGAAAAATCTAAAACCACAACGTTTCTTTGTTTCAGATGGCGACAAATCATCTTCTACTAATAATAATTCCCCTGGTTGTAGCTCTAGAAATAAGGGAAATAAAAAACCCGATAATTCCGTATCCTTAGGTCCCGCGCACGTGACTAACACGCGACATATAGCCTTATACCATATTAATATTACTAATATAGAATTATGCTTAAGTCAATTTAATCATATCCTATTAAGAATAAACAACAGTCTAACAAATTATACTAAGGAAAATTTCACATATATGACACATAAAAAATTAATTCATACTTTCGATTTTCTAAACTTAATAAAACAAAATACTCTTATATTTCACAAAAATATTATTAGGGATAAAAGAGGATTAATTAATGTGGTAGGCAAAGTAAACAAATGGTTATTTGGAACTTTAGACTCCGATGACGAAAAACGATACGATTCATATTTAAAACGATTAGTAATAACGAGCAAATAATACAAAATGAATTTAAGAACGAGCACACAATATTAACTAAAGTAATAAATGCTTATGACTCTCAATTAGTAAAGATAACAGATAACCAAAACATAATTATAAACAAATTACATTTAATTGAAAAGCAAATAATTACTATTTCTCATAGTTTGTATTTATCGCTCGTCTTGGACAATATTTTAACTCAAATAAGTAAAATTAAATATTTAATTGATAATATAGACATTGCGATTTCTTTTGCCAAAGCAAACATTATGCATAACTCCATTCTAAATGCCAATCAGCTAACTAATTTATTAAATATAACTCAAAAACTATACGGAAGAAATCGTGTTATAAAATTCAATCAATTAATAAATTACTACAATCTATTTGGTACCCGTGTAATAATAAAAGAAAATATGATTTTATTTTCGATATACATACCAATTATTAATCCAACTCTTTTTTCATTGTATAAAATCTACCCTATTCCAATCCTCAACCTAACCATTATCTTACCTAGACCCTATGTATTACTTGGCGAAAACAACCAATGGTCAACAACAAATTTATGTCCCGAAATAGAAGGAAAATTTATTTGCCAACAGGATAACCTAGACAAGGAAGTAACATGTATCCATAAACTTTTAACAACAACCCAAAATACGTGTCCAATTACCAGCATACATTATACGAAAACTACTGTCGAAAGACTACATGGAGAAGAAATTCTAGTGATACCAGCTAACAAGACAATCATCAAAACAAATTGTCGCCCAAACAATTTATTAAAAATTGGAAAACCCAGTATAATAAAACTTTCCAATTGTCCAATAGAAATCGACGGCAAACTGTATGAAAAAGACAAAGGATCAGATCTTCAATACATATTAGAAATCCCAGATATACAACTGCATATCAAGGAAGATACAAGTACGCCATATATGGAAGTCCAACAACTTAATTACGAAGAAATAAAAAACGCTAAAATTGCATTTGATAATATGAAATTTCTGAACATTCAGAAAAAATCACCTTCCCAAGCTTTATGGTCACTTTTAGCTATTCCCATATTAATTATATTGACTACCTTAATCATCATATGGAAATTAAGAAGAGGATTAATCGAGAAAAAACCCAAAGAAAATCTTCAGAAAATTCGTGAGCCTGCATTTTCTGAACTTCAGGAGGGAGGAGTTATATGACCAAAGTATACCCTTATCAACAAGTCATTAAGATTGTTTGTTTACATTATAATCTATATATAAGTAGTTTCTAAGCCCTTTGTATTCACTTAATTTTTGATCTTCGTATTGTATGTTAGTCAGTAAGTTAAGTCGCTCTTTTCACGATTGTTAAAATTCGACTTTAGTAAATAAAATTGTTTTTAAAAACAAAGTTTGCGAGTCGAGTTATTTAACTCTAGTATGAAGAACTGACTTTTTTATTAAAAACGCAAAATTATACATATCTTCATTTCTCTATGATAATTGTTTAGTTCACCTTTGTGTTATAGGTTTAAGTATTAATTAGGTTTCTGTGATTTGTACCAAAAAAAATGTCTTTTTGTTTCATGGATCTCTTGATGTGTTTAACATTTTTGTTATTCCCATGCTGGGGTATTACACTGCCTACTTCATTCAATGTAGATATGTATAATTTTGCGATTTTAGTAAAAAGGTCAGTTGTGCATAATTTTGATAAATTATATGAAATAGTAAATGTTTGATCTAAATTTAAATTAAATAAAAATTTAAGTTTCCTATTTTGGATTTTGAGATATTAGGCGTTAAAAAATACATTTCCAAAATTTTAAATATTAATCTTTGTTCCTAACTCTTATTAATTAAATAAAAGAGTAACAAATTCACAAATATTTTTACGCCTTTTACATGCTGGTAATTTGTAATTTGTCACGTCATGGCCTACTAAAGTTTTGAGAAAAAAATAGATTTTGGCAGCCATTTTGAAATAAAATGACAAGTGTGACACATGGTTGAAAAAGAATTTTGAGGCGAATCGGGTAGGCTAAAAATATATACAGGGTGCTATTTAAAATCCTAAATTTAGGGTTACTTCCGATTAAACCGGAAGTGAAAAAATGGGTCTTATTTTCGAGTTTACAGGAAAATCAAAAAATAGGTGTAGTTTCCATTGCCGTATGGCATCTTTGGGAATTTTTCGATTTCGACATGTTCCCGGCATTTTTTTGTGAAGTAAAAAAAAATCAGACCTGTCTAAAATGGCGGGAATTTTTTTCTTATTTTTTGAACGGAATCTGATTTGTTGACCCAAAAATCAAATATTTTGTCCCTTGCAAATTTTTCGGAAATTTATTTCGCTGGCAAAATTGAATTTAAAAAATGATCTATATTTCAGCTTCATGCATTTTTTACATGAAAACAACGGGTCCTACAAAAAAAAATATAAAGGTAAAAAGACTTCGAATTCTTTAGAGAATACATGGAAATTTTTTTAGAATTTTTTGAAACATTTTTGATTTTTCTTATTTTTGCATTTCACAATTTGTCAAAATTTTACCCTCTGCAAAAATAAGAAAAATCAAAATTCTCTAAAGAATTCTAATATCTTTTACCTCTTTAAAATTTGTTGGAGAAGCCGTTGTTTTCGTGTAAAAAATTAATGAAGCTGAAATATAGATCATTTTGTAAAATTAATTTGGCGAGGTAAATAAATTTCTTCAGAAAAATTTGCAAGGGTCCAAATTTTTTATTCTTAAGTCAACATATGAAATTTCGTTCAAAAAATAAGAAAAAAAAATCCCGCCATGTTAGACAGGTTTGAATTTTTTTACTCCACAAAAAAATGCCCGGAACATGTCGAAATCTAAAAAATCAAAGATGCCATACGGCAATGGAAACTACACCTTTTTTCGATTTTTCTGTACCCTCGAAATTTTTTTTTCGCTCATACCATTTTTGGAGAAGGGGGTGTCCGTTATACAGAGAATGGCCCATATATTTATTTATTTAAACATGTATAAAGCAGAATCCTTTTACCGAACTTTTTTGCCTCGAAGGCAAAATGTGACGATGCGTTATAAAGGCAAATTGCTTACCTTCTCGCTGAAGACAGAATCATCTTCTTGGCCGGCTTTAGCGAGGTCGTTGGCTTCGTTGACGTAAAGGCCGCTGTACACTTCGATGGTAGCGGGGGTGCCGTCGGTGTCGCTGCCCTCTGCCCCCGCTTGACGACGGAGCCTAGTGCTTGTTGTGCCGCTACATGTTGGGGGCTAAAAAAAGTACGACGACGAATATATATTTTACTGTCTAAAAAAGGTTAATTGTATCTTTTAGCAATTCATAAATATATATTAATTAATTACAAACAAGTTTCCATTTTTTATCATTCTATTCTCTTTAAAATCAGGGGTTAAATAATTTAAAATTAAAAAATAAATAAAACAACCCTATAAGGAATGCATACCTTGAGTTGTGTGAACAATTTATAATGTTGGTGTACTTAGTTTGATATTATCTTTGATATTATCTTTGATCTTTATGAGGATGGTGGCTGTTTCCAAATAATTGCGTAGGGTTTATTAAGTATTTAGTTTATTTTGTTTATTTAAGGAAACCGCAGTTATATTGTTATTTATCTAGATCATGAAGATAATGTGTAAAACTTTAAATTTCTTATAACTATAAAAAATAAGACTTTAAGTAAAAGAAAATGAGAAACATAAGTTTTATGAAAAAACTATATTTTAATTAGTTTTTTATATGTAGGGCTATTAGCAATGCAGCAAAATGTCTTCGGGACTATATAAAATAATGTACATGGTTAGGTGACAGAGAAACGCTCTTTTAAAAAATTTCTTAAATGACTCATGTAGAACATAAATTGGTATGTGTTCGTGTAGCCAAAATTTGCAAAGCCACACAACAAAAAGTGTCTTACAAAAAATGCTTTAGACACAACGATTTTGATCGTACATTTTTAAAATGATAAGTGTGCGACGCTATAATATTTATTTTATCCACGGAGGTCTTTATAACAAGTACCGAGGGTGCCAGTTTTTAAAAAATATATTTTTCTTCATTTTCGTTAGCATAGACCAAATACCGAAATATGCAGATATTGCATATCATGGCAAGTTGACAATGACAATCATGACAACGCACAACAATACCTCTAAACCCCACTAACATTTGGGTTACCCAGACGGAACTTACAGTTGAGTTATTTATCAGTAAAAGAAAGGAAAACTCTTCCATTGTTGTATCACACAGAAGTTTTATATAAAAGTTGTTCTTAGCCAGTAGTTTTTTCCTAAATAATTTAAATAGTTTTTAAATTCTCGTTTAGTTTGAAAAATGACTTTTTTTAAAGTTTTATTGTAATGCGACGTGTTTGGGAAAAAAATAATAAAAACAGATATTAATAATTTCATTAAGAGTCATCTTACTTTAACTGCCTTTCGTTAGCAATAATAAACCAATAGCCACGATAATACAGCAGAATATTTTTATATAATTTTGAATTTAAGCAATTATTTATAAACTCTTCCCCCCCACCCCAATAGCTTAAATTTATTTTTATGGAGTCATCTTAAGACGTTAGTGTACAGGAGCAATTAAGAGAAAGAATAGTTGCAGCATGTGACATAATACAAAAACTTTAAGAATTTTTGAACGAGTGCGCGATTTTTTGAGAAGAAGTGCGGAAGCATGCATATTTTGTGAAGGGGACCATTTTTAATAATTTATATAATAATAGTTTGGTGTTGGGTGTAATATTATATTAATGATGTATGTTGTATGTGGTTGTTTTTTATTACACGCAGATGCCGTAAGGTATTTTTTTTTAATAGTAAAATAATTAATAATTGTTCTTATTTTGTTTCTCAAAAACAGCGCATTGCAAAAAAAAATCAAGAGATCACCTATCTTTCAGATTAAACAAGGAATTTAAAAACAATTTTTATTTAACAAAAAAACCATGGGCGTACCGTTTTTGCCTTTAAAATTATCAAAGTCAGAGTGCTCGTCCAGACGCCACTTGTAACGCAAAAAAAATTATCTTTATTTAAAAAAAAAATCATATTATGTTATGACATACCAAATAACACTGAAATATCTCAGGCGGTTTCAAAAATAATATTTAAATTCTTTTTTTTTTCTTTAAACTTTAACACCATATACATTTTTGGACCACAGTTTATAAAACGTACTATCATAATTTTCTGTGTAAAATCACACTCTTAAATATTCGCATGAAATTAAGGAACACACCTTATATGTTAATCTTAATTTAAAAAAAAATAAAAATTTTAGTCCCCTGTTAATAAACTACCCTAGCATTCTTTGGCCCACAGTGTATACACAATAGAAACACTGTGAATACATGGTGGAAACATTGTGGATATGTTCCACTTTTCCACAATGTTTTCACAGTATACATAAAGTAGAATTCTACTTTATTCTCTTTTTCTGTATTCATCGCGTATTTAAAGTGTTAAAACCGTGAATCCATTGTATAATCATGATGAATAATTACTGCCTATTCATCGGGGATTTGCTGCGTAAGCGTCCTGGATTCATCCAGACACCACTGTGGAAACACGGTGTACTTATGGAACAACTCCACTGTGAAAACATCGTGGAATCGTGTTTCCACGGTAGGCTCAAGGAAGCGAGAGTACATCTCACCTTACTTAAAGACACCCACGGTACATTATTACTTAGGCCTTTTACCTTCTTTTACTGCCCAAGATAAAAAAAAAGAAAAAAAAATCTTTTTTCTTACATTTAACACTATGTAAGTACATTTTGGTCCATAGCTTATAAAACATATTATCTTAATTTTCCATGTAGAATCACACCCTTAAATATTCGCATATCATTAAGGAATACTCTATCCATATCCATGTACTTAAAAATTGTTATACTATTAATTTAAAATATCGCTTAAAGTCTAAGTATCCATCTAAGTTTTAATATGTACAATAAAAAAACCATTAAGCTGTATTTTTATTATTTTTAATCCAATAAACATTTTTTATGTTTATTGGATTCTGGAATTTCGAGAAAGAAGAATTTTATTTACCGGTTTAAGGTATACGTTCTCTCGTATAACGTTTTAACTAATAGACCAGGGTCAATAATTAAAAAAAAAAAAAATAGTAGGATGAAACCCATTGGAAAAGGGAAAGAATATAAGAAAAATGAAAGGAAAAATAATTTACCGGGCGATCTGAGGTCGGGAAGTAGAAGGAGGTGGGTTTTTAAGGGTAAAAAACGGTTTATCTCGATTTCCGGCACAACTTCAAGTCCTATGGAAAAAAGTTAAAAGGCAAAGTTGTAGGTAATAAAAAGATCTACAACTTTTGTATTAACACTTTTTTCACATAACCTTAAATTTTTGTGAAAAATTCAAATAACCAAGTTTTTGGTTTTTTATTTTTATCTGTTACAATTTTTTTACGTAATTTGGTGAAAACTTACCTTTTTATGTCTCAAACACACTGTAATTATTTTAATATAATTTTTTAATTTTTTGATCTTATTTTAACTTAATATTGAAAAAACAGTTTGTAATACCTAAAATATTTATAAACAAAAAAGATATAGCCTACTAGATTAGGGCTCTAAAATCAGTAAAACTCAATTATCTTAGCAAAAAATTATCCGATCATGCTTCAGAACCTCTTATTTAATTAAGAATTAATAAAACCTATGTTTTGTATCGACGGAAATGGATTAAAAATATTTTTGCAATAATTATCAACATTTAAAAAAATGGCTATTTTTAACGGTTTTTTTTTGCATTTTTTCATAAACGTATAAACCAAATCAATTTTAGCCGGGTTTTTTTAATACCTAAAAAAACATTCTGAACGTATTCCTCTAAAAATAACAATGGCGCTTGCAGAAGCGAAAAACACGTTTTTAGCACTTTTAACCCTCCACCCCCACCCCTGCACACTTTTTTCGAGTCTAAAACTATATAGTCATATTCAGGTAATCACCCTCTACAACTTCAACCTGTTACAAATTAACGTCATAACCACCCCTTATTTTTACCTACAGACTGGGCTACAACACTTTGTTTACATTTTTAATGTTACCAGAGACAGAAAAATTGAAGACTTAAAACCATAAATATGTTATTAATATCTGGATGATAGTATTTCTACATAAATTAAGCCCGAATACAGTTACAACTTATGAGGTTACTCGTACATGGGCATGCTGACATGCTATGGTATTGTTTTTGGTGGTATTCTAACATAAATGGGCCCGGCTTTACCTCTGGGTCACTACTATGTTGGAGACGTGCACTATGACGCGAAATTTATTTAAAAATCTAAGGTATCCGTTATAGAAAGGTCAAAAAGGTTAATCTAGATATTTATGAGTATGGGAGGAGTGTTTATAACCTGATGATATCAGTGGGATAAGATTAAATACTAGGCATAGCTTGAGTTTATAAATTTTGTTTTAATATAATTATACCTTTGAGATGTGAAGCTTTTAAACTTGATCTAATGACTTTAAAGTAATAGTTTTGGGGTTATATTATTTAACCTCTATGTAATATTACAAAACTTTTCAATTTTTGAGAAAAATTTTGTTATTTTTTATTGTTACTTACCGGCTAGCAAAACTAATAAAGGCATAGTAATTTTGTTTAGTTAATATTATTTTTAAAGAAAAAGTTAAATTATAATAAAATATTTATTAAAATTAAAATATTCTATGTCCTAAATATGTTGTTGGGGAAATGAAAACAAAACACCTTGAAATATTTTAATACATTTTTTTCTCCATTTCGTAGAGCGTACGGTAAAATAACGGGCAAATAAAAATATTTTTCCTAAAATTGTCATTACCTGCTTCTTTACAAAACTACCCACCAGGTTCTTTGTATTCTTAAATAATTATCCTAGAACCTACCTTATTTTTTAAAATACAGACTGGATAATTTATTTCATTTTGTTGTCCTCCTAAATTGCATAATCTACTATCTGCAGTAAAGAGTATTGTAATCCAAAATACAGTCAATAAATAAGCCAAACAAGAAACACGTAAACAGTTATAAAATTGCAGATATATTACGGCCTGGTCGTAGTTGCTTTATATTAATAGTTCAGGCAGTCAAGCATTTCACCTCCGAATTTGTTATATATGCACCGATTTATTTGAAATTTTGACGGATGATAGATGGATGGTCGAAAAGCAAAAATCTATATGGTGCCGATGTGCGCAACCACCCCTGGGGTGGATGCCACCCTTTCAAGAGGTGGGCAATTTTTTATCCAAAATACCCCCAGAAATCGATAGATTAGCAAATTTAAAGTAAAAAATGTCATGTCAAGTTTTTTCGCCAGATCAATAGTTTTTGAATTCCCGATTTTTCGTTAAAAAAACCTCATTTTTCAATTGTTTTTTACGCATAACTCTGTAATTATGCGTTTTATCAAAAAAAGTATAATGAACAAAAATGAAGCTTATAAAAAAACAAAGAAATTGAGCTTTTTATGAAGATCCCAAAGTTTTACCTAAGGCAAGTTATAGCTACTTGAAGATCTTTCATTTTACGTGATTAAGTACTTAACCTCAAATAAAGGGAAAAGGGTACATTTTTTAACAAAAAGTCATAGAATATTTTTTAAACAGCATAAAAAGACCTTTAAAATGAGCGCCGACAAAAGTCTTTATGTCTGAAATTTCAGTGAGATATGGTGTAAAATAGTTAAAACTAAAAAAAAATCGCAATAAAACTAATGTCATTTCATTCAAAATCAAGATTAAGCTTATTCCTTGCACCAATTACTTTATTTGTATGTTATTTATGACTTCTAAAAGTTTTACTGATTAGAGATGCACAGTTTTGAAAAAAAAAATGAGATTAAATTATATGTTTTTTTTGTAATTTTTCAAAAAATTTTCTATTTCTCATTTTAACTCCAAAACCATTAAGAGATACGAAAAAAACCGAAGAGTAGAAAAATGTAGCATTTTTTATAATCTATTATTTTCCTTTTTTTATTTTTTTTGTGGCATAAAAATTGGCGGAGTTATAACCGATTTAAACTTTCACTCACACACTATAGTGCGAGGACTGCTTTTCCGCAGCCCTTTGACCCTTTACCTATAAAATTTGAAGGGTCTCAAGCCCTTCTAACATAAATAGGCTTGTAGCCCTAAAAATTACCTTTAAAACGATTTTTTGTAGGATGTGATAGCTTTAAACTTAACAGAATTACACACAAAATAGGATTTTGATTTTTTTAATCAATTTTAAAGTAAAAAAAGTTTCACATTTTGACGCACTGATTTTTTCTGTTGACACTAGGTTGTCTACAGATATATATATATATATATATATATATATATATATATATATATATATATATATATATATAATATATATATATATATATATATATATATATATATATATATATATATATATATATATATATATATATATATATATATATATAATACTATATATATATATATATATATATATATATATATATATATACACAAACAAAACCTCCAAATCCCCAATTTTGTACCGCTATGTCATTTAGTTAAAAAATTATTAAGAAAAAACGAAAACAAAATTAAAAGTTTGACACCCTGTATCTTTGTTATTTTCAACTTTGGGATAAGGCAAGCATACGTTAATTGCATTATTTCGACCTAAGGAATCTGCTGTTGCTCTGTGTCCCATTACTTCTGGGGCACCCTGTATATACATAAATTTTGTCAAAGGGGTGGTTCTTCAGGGTTGCTGGGGTGTAGACAATTAAAAAATATTTCAAGTAGAGATAATAAACTGTAATACTAAAATTACGCAAAATCTAAAAATTGGCAGTCATTAGATATTTTTTTATTTCATTTTCTGCAAAGGGGTAGTTTTTAGGGGTTGAAAAGTGGTACCTAAGATTGTGTATTGTTATTAAAATGCTATGATTTTTTTCTAGTAAAACTGCAATTGTAACGTTACAAATCTTTAAAAGATTTTTTTCTATATTATTTTTATCAAAAGGGTAGTTTTCAAAGATTCTTAAGGGTTAATATTTCAAAATACATCAATTTTATATTCTACAATACGTTAGGATTTTTATCCTACATAAATAAAAGACATTTAAATCGAAAAAAAGCCAAAAAACCTATAAAATCTATTTTTTCGATAAAGGGTGGTTTTCACCCCTTAAAAAAAATTTCACACCTTGCGACCATATAGATTTTGATATGGAGGGTAAGATAAGCTTAATTTCAAATTTTCAAAAAAATCGGAGCATATATAAAAAAGTCTGAGGTATGACACTATTTTGAGCTTGACTGCCTGGACTATAAGGCTTTTATTGCCGATGGACCAATAGAGACCTTAATAGTCCAGTCAACGAGCAGTTTCCTTCCGAATTTTCCCAAACTGCACCGATTTGCATGAAAATTTACTACTTACCCTCTAATTCAAAGTTGTCATCGTGCCGAGGGGTGCTTTTTCCCTGGGGGTGAATGCCACCCCTTCTCGGAGGTGGACATTTTTTATCAAAAATAAGTTTGGAAATGGATAGATTGACTAATTCTAAACAACTTTTGTTTAATAAAGTTTTTTTCCGAAAGGCATTACTTTTCGAGTTATTCGCAATTGAAAATGTCAATTTTTTAACCAAAAAAAAAAAAAAAAAATACGTTTTCAGACGGTTTTTCGCAAATAACTCGAAAAGTAAGCATTTTACCAAAAAAATCATTTTAACCAAAAATGTAGCTTATAAAAAAATCAACAAGAAAGGTGTGTTTATGATGTCCATAGACCCAATACAAATGGAGTTATGGCCTGTTGAAGGTTGGTTCTTATTCGTCAAATGCCAACATTGAAAATTTCAACGTAATATATCCAAAAATGATGCATTTTTCGAAGAAAGCTCATGGAACCTTTTTGAAGTACTTGAAAAAACTTTCATTTTTTTTTTTATAAAAGTCTCTAGCACTAAAATTGAGCGAGTTATGGCCCAAAATAAAGTTTTTTTTATGAAAAAAATGTGAAAATCACCTCCTAATTACCACACCAAATGAAAATAATATTTTTAACTTTAGAATTCACTTTATTTATGTATTTGTAATATGCTCAGGAAATTTGACCGGTTTAAAGTGAATATATATTTTTTTAATTTAGCTTAAAATGAAAGGGACATTTTTTGTAATTAAAAAAAAATGCCTTTTCTTCAAAATAAATCACAAACTCTTAATGATACGTAACATTTTGTAGAATACAAAACTGTAGGTTTTCCTTTACCAAAAATTTTGTTTTTTTTTTTGTTTTACTTTTACTTACTTACTAGGATAAAAATTGAGTGAGATATGGCCGTTTAAAGTTAAAATGTTAAGAGTCACGTTTTTAACCCCAACCATTTTAAAACTTATTTAGAATAAGATTGTGGACAGAACTAAGGTCTAATTTTAGATGTGTCTTAATTTAAAATGTCAAGATTTTTGGGTAGAAATTTAGCCCTTATTTGACATAAATGTTTTAGGTGGGATCTCTCCCGTTTTTTCTCAGAAACGATATTACTGCCCCCGTTTCAGGACGTTCTGTGCAGTTTTTAAAAACTTCTCTTTACTTGTGTCCTAAAATCTTCCTACATACCAAATTTCAAGTTTCCTCTTCGTCACCAAAGCCCGCAAAATTTTGATAAGTTTTTGAATGGGTAAGTGAGTGAGTCAGTAGTAAAACGGGCGATTTTCAAAATGGAATATCTCAGAAACTATTTAACATAACTTTTTTAATTTTTCACCGGTAATTGTATTGTTTATGTGAATTTACATACCAAACCCCATACCTTTTTATGGAACGATAAAGAAGTTATGATAGGGGCGAAAATACACTGAAACATTTCGTGTAATATTACCACCGATACCGTGCGTCTAGATAAGTATAAATACACATATTACCTTTGGTCTCAGATTTCACTAAAAGGTATTTTTATTACTAATTTTCTCCCTTAAAAAAACTGATAAGTGAAAACATTAGGAATTTTAGAAAAAGAAGAAAGGTTATTCCAGTTTAGTGAAGTTAGAAACTAAAATAAAATATTATTTAATTTTAAATGCCTACGTATTTTTTCCTTTGCCTTTCAAAGAGTTAGGATTTATAATTAAGGTAAATGACTTACAGGGTGTTTAAATGAAGAATTAGAGAGGTATAAATTGGCAGGAGTACAAATTTTATCGAATAGGTAATTTTAATAAATTCAGTTACAATATTTTTAGCAAATGAAAAATTATTATAATTAACTTCTGTCAAATATTTATATTATTTATATTATTATATTTTTGTTTGGTTTCCAAGACGAACCATGGCTAACGCGACTTAACTTTGCCAAACTTTGGGTTGTATCCATGGCTAACTATGGCTTATAAGAACAGATTTTAATTAAGTCTCCTCCCCGTACTCTCTCCCCTCCCACTACTCTGGGACACCGTTGACAAAACATCATCATGGAGAAGAGAAACCGACACAGACCAGAAAACTGAGAAGCAAAAGAAGAAATTCGCTCAGCTACAAAACAAGACGCATCCACAAACCAAACCATTAGATATCGATAAGGTAGTGCATAACATTTCAAACTATTGCCTCTCCGAGGATGAAAAACAAGTCCTAAGCAAGGGTTTTAACTACGCAATTACTCCAAAGAACATGCCAAATGAGAACATTATTTCGAACATTGAAGCAACACTACACCAAAAATCAGAAGAAGAAGCCGAAATAATAAGACAAGAAGTAGCCCGCGTCCTCAGAACCAGCAAACCACCAAGACCCAATATAAAGAGATCAGAAATAGAAGCCCTGAACAACCTCAAAAACAACCCGGACATCACCATACTTCCAGCAGATAAAGGAAACATAACAGTTGTTATGAACACCGAAGACTACAAAAACAAGATGACAGAAACCTTCGGATAGACATACAAACAAGTTGTAGGGACCCAACAACATATCTCGAAAAAACAACAAAAGAAAAGATCAAGAAGGCAAACCTTGGCAGTGAAATAGAAAAACACATTATTCCACGAGAAAAATCCAGCAGATGCCCCAAACTCTATGGACTTCCAAAAATACATAAAGAAGGAGCACCGATTAGACCCATAGTGAGTGCAGTTGATTCACCCACCCAACAACTTGAAAAATACCTGGCCCAAATCATGCAACCAGCGAGCGAAACTGCAGATTCCTTTTTAAAAAACTCAGACCACCTAGTCACCATACTTCAGGAAATAGAACTACAAGAAAATGACATCCTTGCCAGTCTGGACATCAAATCTCTATATCCAAGCATACCTGTCGATGAGGCCTTAGACCAGATTGCCATGAATGAAGATTTTCCACACCATGTCATCGAACTATCAGAACACTGTCTTAAAAACACATATTTCTCCTACGATGACCATTACTACCGGCAAATGGATGGCGCACCTATGGGTTCCTCACTATCACCAGTCATTGCCAACTTATATATGAAATATTTTGAGACAGAAGCCCTTAAGAAAACCGACATAAAACCCACTCTGTGGAAACGCTACGTCGATGACATATTCATCATTTGGCCACATGGAAGATCAAATCTGGACCACTTCCTGGAAGAACTGAATAAGATCCACCCTCGCATCCAGTTCACGCTAGAAGTCGAAGAAAACAGGAGTCTACCATTCCTCGATCTCCTTATAACCAGAAAAGAAGATCTTACAATTGATTACACAGTCTACAGAAAACCCACACACACGAACAGATATCTAAATGCCGATTCCCACCACCATCCATCACAGCTACAGTCAGTCGCCAATACCCTCATCACCAGATCCATACGTCTAACCAATCCCACAAACCGGCAAGAAGAACTTAACAAAATTACCACAGCCCTAAGACAAAACAACTACAAGGAACACAACATTAGAAAAGCTTTAAAACAGAATTCAAATACAACAGCAAAGGACAAGGAAGATACATCTAAACCAAAAGCAACTTTACCATGCATTAAAGGTGTAACAGACGTAATCGGAAGAATCCTGAGAAAACATGATATATGTACAAGCTACAAACCTCAAACAACAATCCACAACATACTAGGCAACCCGAAAGACAAGATACCCTTAGAAAACCAAGGAGTGTACAGCATACCCTGCAGAGACTGCGACAAGAAATATATCGGGCAGACAAACAGAAGAATTTCCACCAGAGTCCAAGAACACAAGAATAGTGTAAAGAACAAACAAACAACATCAGCATTGTTCCAACACCACCAAGAGACTGGACACGCCATTAACTTTCAAGACACAAAAAAATCGCTGCAATAAAACATCATAGAACACGACTAATTAGAGAAGCACTTGAAATAGAAAACACCACAAACAACCTGAACAAGAGAAGGCCAAAACATCCCGACCATATGGAAAACTTTACTTAAAAAAAAAACAGGCCAAAGACAACAAACCAACTACACCCGGCAACCAGTCAACAAACCCAACGAAGCATGACAACCAATGAACCGGAACCAAGGTACAACCTGCGCAACCGTATAAAAGGACATCTGAAGGACCAAAGGACTATTCCAAGTCGAGCAGCCACCCAGGAAGCATCATTTGAAAATGCCAACTGAGATGTTGGCGAAACGTCGTGAAAATCTATCTACTGACAAAGGGAAAAAATCAAATGTTTTTATATTTTATATATATATATATATATATATATATATATATATATATATATATATATATATATATATATATATATATATATATATATATATATATATATATATATATATATATATATATATATATATATATATATATATATATATATATATATATATATATATATATATATATATATATATATATATATATATATATATATATATATATAACAGTTAACACCACCCAGGAAGCATCACGAAATGCCAACTGAGATGTTGGCGAAACGTCGTGAAAACTATCTACTGACAAACGGAAAAATACAAATGTACATTTATATATATATATATATATATATATATATATATATATATATATATATATATATATATATATATATATAGTTAACCAGTTACTAAAATTAACGCATATAAGTTACCTTTATATCACAACCGTTGTCAGCTTTTAGGCACAGTTTCACATTACACTGGTAGTAGACAGAAGCAATATATGGAAACTTGTGAGCTTTAAACTGAACCTCTGCCTTGCTTGATTCTTCAGAGTATTGAAACATTCCCATAATTTCTGAATCAGTAGGACAACCGTCTGAGTCAATAAGCTTTTGTTCACCCCATCCTAGACCATCTGCAATTAAAAGATAAGTATATCAATTTATTGATTTAACCACATTAACATAGAAATATACATTGTACCAATTCAGAAAGTTAAAATAATAAAAAAATATAAAACTAATCCGAACTTATAAAAACAATAACTCAAAGAATGGTTTCAATTAAGTGCCACCAAGAGGTGGACAAAATAAGTTCCGTAGTTCTGGTTACCAGCATGATTTTTAAAATGATGCATCTTTTTATGTATATGTAAAAATTGGTAAGAGACAATAAGCAGCTAAGTATTAAATTCTATTAGCATTACAGTGCTCAGTAACTAATTACTAACTATATGTAGACAGTATTAGTTTGTATTAAAAACTGAAGCATTATGTCATAAATTTTATAAACACTTTTAAGAATATCTGAATTTTTAAAGCTTAATTTAAATACATAATTTGAATTTTAATTATTGCTTCATTCTTGCACGATTTTGATGTTGTCCTTAAAACGGTTACCGATTTGTCACCGAAGTGTCAATCTGCAAGTTAGTAAGGCCAATTATTTGAGCGTTAAAAAGTCTTTACCCTAGGACCTGAACCATAGTAATCCTATCTGGTAAGTACCCCAAATGATATGTTTTAACATTTGTTTCTTGGTTATTACTAAACTAAAGTTTAAATAGATACTTAAGCTCCCTTCTCCTCTTCACAATTATCTGAAATAATTTGCTTCCGAATAACTAGTTCAATAAATAAAGGATTTATAAAAAGTAATATTTCTACCTCCTGTCCAATCAATACTTGTTTTAAAAATTTTAAAAAACATTTTGTTTTGCTATGGATTACCATTTAAAAATGATCTGTTTTAATATTTTTGGAAATGCATCCCTTGGGGTGGGGAGAAGGGGTTTAAAATGAGGATAAACGTTGCGATTGAGCGTTTTATTTTATCGTATTTATTTTTTTTTACTTTCTAATATAAATGGCAATTGTTAATGAGTTAGTACCTTATTACTAAACATTTACTCCTAATATTGTTTTACATTATTGGTCAAATGAAGATAAATTGTTTACATATATGTGAAATATACAAATCTAAAGTATTTTATTTTTGAAAAGTCTTTGCTAGCTACTGTGCACAAAAACTATTGAACCTTACCAACTTGCAAATCAATACAAAAAAATAACAACCCCCAAAAAGCCTTAACAATCAAAACACCTATTTAGATTTCGGTGCAAAATCTTACAACGTTTTCAAAATAAAATTAATCTAAAAAAATTTTGCTAAAAATTAAACACAAATGAAAATTATTTCAATTTGAATTTTATATCACACACGTAGTTCTATATCCTAAGGCCTAGTTGAGGACCGAATCGTAACATCTTAGCGGGTACCAAATAAAGACATTTTAGTACATAAATCTTGACAAGAATACAGAACATACTCGAAAATAATTTATTATACTAGGCGTTCGCCCGCGCGGACCGCCATACTTAATTATGTGCCCCTTTCCTACTCTGTTGCGTCACATTACATCACGCTCCCCGCACTTCGCCACCCATCACACACTTGTATATCGTATTTTATTTCTTATTATTTTCTAATATAAATAGCATTTTTGAGTGACTTTAACACCTTAGGATATAAAGTTAAAAAATACTACCACTTTCTATTTTTCTGGGTAATCAAAAGCCTACTCTACCAACTACCATATTTACAACATCAAAAATGACGATTTTTCTATACAAACTTTAATTCTTATTAGACCTCACCAGCGCATGTTTTTGCAAAAATGTTGAAACACCCCCCATTCTACACTTTCGGGGAGAGAGACTTTCCTAAAATCTTTTCTAAGATAACGTCTTCTAATTTTCTGGGCATTTAGAATCTTAATTACGAACTTCTGTATTTATATCTTCAAAAATGACGATTTTTCTATACAAACTTTTATCTCTATTTTAACCCCCCAAGGGATATAAATTTCATGAATGTTCAAACAGATAATTTTTAATTTTAATCAATAGTCTACCAATTTTCATACTTCTAAGTCCAGAAATGACGAAGTTTAATACAAACATTTCACCTTCCATTCTACCCCTTTAGGGCGGAAGTTTTCTAAAATCCTTTTTTTGGCTGACGTCTTTTACTTATAACTTACCCTTGTGTCAAATTTCATCTTCATTGTTCAAGTAGTTTTCGAGATTTTGTGATTAGTCTGTGTTACATGAATACATGAATGAATGAGTGAGTGACATTTCGATTTATATATACAAATTCTGTTCTATTATAAACTTAGTTACAATAATTAAACATAAGATACATTTTGGATATTTACATTATTATAATTATTATCACGAAAAAAATATTCCAGGTGGTAGATAAACAATCCAAGAGAAGTTTACTGTGTGCTACTTCTGTTTACAAAAGCATATAATAATTTATTAAAAAACTTATTATTTACTTACCTTTTACTAAACAGTCTGTAACTCGGATTCCATAAGTGTCTTGTTCATCAATTGATACAACCAAACTTAAAGGATCACCAATTTTTACGTTTTCTGCTACTAGGTGATTAGACGGTTCTCCAGAGTAAATTTTCATACTGCACCCGGGCATTGCCGCCATTGCTGTAACTGGGTCGGCAGGCGACGATGTTGAACTGGAATAATACGTAGAGCTTATATTAAATGGATATTAACAGCATATACTAGAAACATAAAGCAGGCTGCAAATTACTGGGAAACGAAACGGATCGAAATGGAATGAAAGTGAACGAAATGGAATAGGGAATTTGAATCTCAGCTCATTATCGCAGAATTCTGTCTAAATGAATAATTTCGCGTAAACAAACGCACAGGTTCGACTGCATTCGATTGGTTACAATGACTACTTACCCGGTACTTTCATTTTGCTAAAAATTTTCTCCAGGCATTTTCTTTTTTTTGTTGATTTTAATAATTTTTATCACTCATCAAATAAAGATGTGAATAATTACGAATTAAATATATCGATTAATAGTCTTTATTCTTTTTACTTAAACAACAAAGAACAAACACAAAAATGCGTAATAATGTAGCGTTAATATAGTACATGCTGTTTGATTTTATATCGTATAGTATTTTTCACGATCTAAGAAACTGACCTGGCCCGAGACGGGGTAATGGCATGCAATAAAGCCATAAAAGTATTAGCCGTGACAGGGTCATATATATATATATATATATATATATATATATATATATATATATATATATATATATATATATATATATATATATATATATATATATATATATATAAATAAATAAATAACATTTAGTATAAAAGAAATCTTTATTTCTGAAATACTATCAGTTATTAAGTTCTGCGGTGATACTGTGTTGTTTGGTGATAGTTGAAGATGTCCAGTGCAAAAGCCGTTTCAGGCAATCGCCGAAAATGTTTGCATGTTGAAGCAAAAATAATAATTACCATTTCTACCAAAGTCGCCAGTCGAATAAAGTGCCAAGTTCCACCAGCAAAAAAAAGGAAATACAAGACTTTTTGTCTGACCGTGACATACGAGTATATTTCCATGAGAGTTATAATGTTAAGCAATTATTAGAGGTTTTAAAATGTTACCTTTTCAAAAAACAATACGTTTGTAATAAAATTGCAGAGATAGCAGGTCACGAAATAATTCGGCTTCCGCCATATTACTGCATTTTTAATCCGATCGAGTTGATATGGCATAAACTTAAGTCTAATATACGCGCGCACAATAATACACCAACTTTAAGTCCTAGTGTGATTGTACTGATAAAAATAGAAGTCGAAAATGTAACCGTTAAAAGCTGGAGAAACTGTACTGAACACGTTAAAAAAATTGAAAATTCTTATCGCTCTATGTATATTATATATATATATATATATATATATATATATATATATATATATATATATATATATATATATATATATATATATATATATATATATATATATATATATATATATATATATATATATATTTGCTAATTTATATATTTATATGTAGGTAGGTATATATATATTTATTTATCTGTCCACGTGATTCTGAAGTTATGGCTTGAGTTAAAATCATGAAATTTGGACAGTGGTAGTCTTTTGAGTGGCTAGAACCTAACGAAGCCCGTTTTTTAATTTCGCCCCCCGGGGCAAAAATAGGAGCAAAGTGTTTTTTTTCCGTTAGCCGTACGGAAGGCGTCTTACGGAGACAAAAGGCTACTTAATATTGTCTCTCGCCTGGCGGAGACAGGCTTTTCATCTAGTATAAATATAAATAGCCTAGAACCTGTAAAAAGAATTATTATAAATTTGGAAGATAGTAGTGATAGCGAAATTGATTTAGAGTAAGGTATGTTGTGTTTTATTTTGTTCTTAAATGAAAGTATTATTTACTGTTAAAATATAGTATTACTGAAATTTTTGTTTGTTTATTTAATTCTCAACCAATTAACATTAGTAGAATAAATAAATTGTAAAATAATTTACTTAGTACTTTATCTTTTTATCAGGTATAGTACGGACCTGCACGGTAAATCCGAAAAATTTTATGGTTTTATTGCATTCCAAGCCTAAGTCAAGTCAAGTAGTTTCTTAAGGTATGTACAACCGAAAACAAACAAGAATAAACATTCGTTCTGGGTTTTCCTTGTTTGTATGTTCTTTGTTTATTTTTTGCGTTTTTTGTCCAAATAGCGCAATCAAATATTTCACCGTCGTTTGACCAAAAAGTGGATGACAAAAAACAAAATTATTTCTTTAGGTATGTAAACGAAAAAACAAACAAAAACAAACATTCGTTCCACTTTTTTTGTATGTGTTTTTTGTTTATTGTTCGCTTTTTCTGTCTACATAAGCAACCAAATGTTTGTTTACCTTTGTTCGACTAGTTGGAATAGTTATGGATGACCATAAAAAAAAATTCTCTTTGATGACCGACGTCTACTGAAATGTATGAACAAGAACAAAAAACGTTTGTTCGCGTTTTTACTGTCTACACAAAGAAAACGTGTTCGCTGATGTTTGTTCTTGTTTGTTTTTTGGTGTGTAATACCTTTAGATCGTGAAAAAACTATACAGGAAAAACCTAAACATGCTTTTTGGATTGGGGGCCCAGGGGGAGAAGTCTGCGGAACCACGGAAAATTGCTCAGTTGTCAATTCCAGGGGATTTCGTTCCTCCTTCCATCATTCCTTTCCCCGATAATGTGGGCCTGCTTTTTAAAATCTCCCATAAAATATTTTAATTGGTTTATGAAGAAAATTTGACGTTGTTCAATTAACTAAAGTCCCAATCAAAAAGATTTATAATCAAAATTATTGTATGATTGGTTTTCGAATCCGGGGTAAATATTGTTAACAGGGTAGTTGTTTTACTTAAAATGTTTAAAAGTACTTGATTATAAAATTTTTATTTTAATTATTTTGAGCTTTTGTTTATTTGAGTATTTACTTTGCGTCCACGTTTTATAGCGCTGACGTAACAATATTTTCATTAAAATTATTAAAAAACTAAGTTTTTTTTTAATTAACTTAACATATTTTGTTTTAAGTTGAAAGGAGGTATTGAATTTAAAAAAATATATATATTTTTTTTTATGGTACTTTATATAAATAGGCTGGGGTCTAGAGTTCTGTAAAATATTTGTTGACTGTCAAATGATCATCATTGTTGATGGCACTAAAAATGCCTAATGTGACCTTGGTAAACATTTCCAAAGCCTGTAAAAAAGCAAATGACGAACGGATATATTCGATTTCGTGCCTTTCCGATCCTTTAATTTGTTATAAGAATTAAATTTTACTCCATTTTGAGGGCTTCATTATAGGCAGTGTTGTTTCTAGTTTTATATCGACATCGTATGTGGAATCCTTTCCCTTTTGGTTCGTTACCAGTTTTAAATGAGGCTGAACAACTATTGTATTAAAATATTCAATGCCCCCGTCATCCTGTAACAAAAATAATAATATGTAGCTATTAATTCTTAGTGCAATAATTAGGTTATATAATCTAAAACAATTTTAATTTACGTTTCAAAGTTTTTAAAAGGTTTTAAACATATACAGGGTGATTCATGGGAAATGTGAATACAACACACAAAATAAACATAAAAGTCTATACAAATATGGTTCCAAGGCCTTCGTTCCGAGATACAGGGTGTTAAATCACAGAGCTGACATTGCTTAGATGTAAAATGGTGGAATTTTAAAAATTACAAACCTAGCTTATAAGTTCCTGCTGACATAATTTAAGAACAATAATTTCATTGAAAATTAAAAATATATTGATTAATATACATTTTGTTTTATTTTTTTTTTATTTTGCTATAATAAAATCAGATGCGTCGTAATTTTTTTAAATCCAAATATCTCGAAAACGGTTGTCATATCAACTTTTAACAAGTATACCTTTCTGACGTAAAAATGACAAAACAATTATTTAATTACTTAAAAATGTTAACAGGGCCGTACCAAAAGTTGTGATTGTTCAAATAGTAAAAGATGTAGGTGGCTCCCTACAAGTAAGAGCCGTGATAAGATTAATTCGAATATGTCATACCAAAACCCCGGATACCAATTTTTACCCAATATTTACATTATCATAGATTTTATTTAAAAATAGAAACCCATATTTTTCAAAGGCATTTTATGTTTATTTTTGGGCCCTGACTACGTACCTGAAGTATTGACATTTTCCCCAAGAATCCACCTATATTAAAAATTGTCTTGTTTCAGACAGTCTACTGTGTCAACAATAGTCAAAAAAATATGCGTCATTATACTGGGTGTTTTAGCTTGAACGACTAGAAAACCCTTTGAATTGAGAAGTGATCAACTTTTCATTTATTTCAGAGAAAATGTTAATAAGCTTTTAAAGAGCACCAGAATTTCCAAGCGTAGGAAAAACTTAGCACCAATGTCACAATTAAGGTAACTTTTTTTTTTAAATAAATGATAAATTAACCCCTTTTTAGTTAAAAATAAGTGAACCGTCATAAGTAATTGCCTATATATAAATAAAAGGTTTATGAGTTAATAAAAAAGGAATTAAGCACAAGACAACTTAAGGATGTCACAGAAAATATCAACCACCGCATTTAATACTTTAAAAATATACATATACTGTACCAAAGCATTTTTTTCACATTTTAAAAAAATACATCTAAATTGCTACTCTAGGCCCTTACACTTTCTTCCATCTGTAGCAACATACAGATCGAAATCTTATTGAACGCCCCACGGGGGTTTTGTTCCTTTAAAGTAACTGAGTAACTCATTACGAGTTTGTTTAAACGTCTTAAAAGTGCACTTTAAAACCAAAATGAGTTATAGCGTAAGTGAAACAGGAATTCTGTAATTCAACAAGCCGCAAAACCTCACTTTCAAGGACGAAATATATTTTTTTATAAAGCTTCTAAAAATCGCATTACAATTTACATAGATAGTAATTTTTAGACAGATACAGAAAATAATGAATTGACAATTGGGCAGCCTTATTATAATTTTTAAACCCTTTCCAAAAACACCTTAATATTGTTTACTCGTAAAAGAACCAGATAGCTTGAACTTGATTCAATCGCCTAAAAAGAAGGATATATTTTTTGACGGATTTAGGTTGATTTGATTAAGTTAGACGATTCAGTGTAACGATGTACCCTTTTCCAAATTTTAGATGTAACTTTCTTTGACGCTTTAAAATTTAAACATCTGAAAACCTTGTAGCTTATAAAGCCAAATTAAGAGCAACTTTTTTTTAGGTAAAACTAAGCAGAGAATAAGCACCAGATATCAAATTATCAAAAATATTAATTTCAAAAAAGTTTAGCGAAATAATAGTACTGGACCATAATAGTAAAAGGATGTTATTATCAGTTTCGGTCGGTGTTCTAATTGTAGCAACTTTCATTTAAATCGAAATATGCAATTCGAGAAAGAAAAATCTCAATTCTTAATTTTTTTATAGACTGGGTTTATCATAGAAATAAGACCATTAATAAAATTTTCTCTTTATTTTTGCCAAAGAAACGGGAGATTCTTTGGCAAAAAGTCCCCTGTTTTTGAAAACACTCTGTTTATTAGGTCCCCTTTTAGTTGGCTTATTCTGTGAAAATATTTTCATGATACTTTCCTTTTTTACAATGTTCTTCCTATTTCAATAGTACACAAAAAATCAATTTTGCCTAAAAAAATTGTTCACCTAAATGTATACATCCTTTACAATATTGAAAATGCGCCACCACCGCGACCTTGATGGTTGCCTAATCACTTCCAAAGGACGCAGTTGCCAGACCTTTAGTTTTAATAGGAGATCTACTGTTGACATTATCAAAGCAACAAAGTTGTTTATTTTTACTAAATTTGATGCAACTTTTTCGTAAATCTTAATTTTTGTTCTATAGCAACCTCCAGGAAATCAACAACCGCACATTTTAACATGGTAAGAGGTACGTCATTTATTTTTATGGTGTAAGCCGAGGCTCAAGGTTCAAATCACACTTTGGTAAACAAACGCGGCGTGGCTTTAAAGCTCGTTTGAGAATCACCGGGGAGTGGTTAGATTTTATTTAATACTTGTACCTAATTTGCGTAATTTTTAGTGGTACATTTTCTAATATGAAAAATATATGTGTTTTGGAAATACCTGTCTTATGTTCCCAACTTTGTCGCATTTTTTTTTAAATTTTTTATCATATCCTTCCTTAATTGTTACGCAAATATCTTTAGGTGAATTAATTACTATAGAATTGGTCGAACACGCATGGTCAAACCAACACCGCATACAATGGCCGGAAAAAAAAATTATTCATAAAGGACCCCACGGGAAAATAAAATTTAAAGAAGCTGTGATAATTTTAAACAACCATAATGTATTTAGCAAGACCAGTATCGACATTCCGAATATCGGGGCAGCCGTTGCTGAACCGTGAAAACGGGTCAAGCTTTGGTAAACAACGGATTGTATATAAGTCGTAGTTTTTAAAAAATACTTTTTAGTTATCACTTGAAAACGAATAAAAAACCATCACAAACCCAAAAAAGTTGTGTGTCAAATAACAAATAGAGACAATGGAAGTCCATGATTAGTGCTATAGAAAAATAAAGTTTAATGTTTTTTGACATCGTAAATAACTCATGGATTGTGACTTTGTTTTAGAATATATGGGTTTTGTTATATATTTTTTATTATATTAATAAAAAATAAATAAATAAAAAAACCACTGTTCACATATGCTTATTGGTTCAGTTCTCTGGGTTAAAACAGATATCACTCTGGTTTACACCCCGACGGCGGCGCGGCGACGGGGGGAAAATCGGGGATATAAGACTCGGTATAAAAATAAAATAAAATGCTTTTTTTAAAAAAATGAAGTAAAATTATTTATATCTGATTAAATACTTATATCTAAAATAAATATTGACAAAATAAAAAAAAAGTATTTGGGGAGGAACGGGTTCGAACCAAGCGTTTTGGGAGCTTTTAAAACTTCTATCCAACTATTTAATTTTTTACTTCTTTAAAAACTTTATTTCTTTTTTTTTAATATATCTAAATTTTTTATTGTTCAGCGCTTACATTGGGTGTATAGTGTTTTCAAGATATAAGGGAAAATTTACTAAAAGTCTCGAATGCTTCTGAATTTAGTAAAAAATTAGGGATTTACGGTACTATTAGGGTAGGTTAATCTAATTATCGCACCCGTCTGTACAGGGTCGTATTTCTACCTGACCGAACATTATATAAGTATTCATGATGTCTTATTCGCGGATATCTTATTGCGGACCTGAACTATTCTCACTCCTGTTGGCATGGGGCCCTAAAAGGGCCAATTTCGAGGATTTTTATTGAATCAGAGTTAATCGATATCTAGTCATTTTTTTATATCTTGAAAATACTACCTACTACCATCTTTTTTGTAGACCCACTCCCCGGGGAGGGGCTGGTGTTGGCCCTGTACTATTTTAAGACGATGTTTAAATTGTTTCGGCTTTTACCGAATGATTTTAAAGACATTTAAAGTATTTTCAACTGATTTACCGTGTAGGTCGCGGCGTTGACTGACAGAAGAATTCTTAACTGAGATATAAAGTGCGTTTAAATCTTTGAAGATATTTCCGGATTTGAATTTTTAGAGGCTTATTTTTCGGATTGGAATTTTTTAAAGGCTTGTTTTCGGATTTGGCTGCCTAGGTCCTAAATTATTTTAAATGTTGAACATCCTTAATTCAAGGTTTTTTTTTCAAAAAAGGGCATAATAGTATTTCCCATGTAAATCTACATATCCTAATTTCCATAACTTTTTCATATACGAAAAAATAGCCAATCGTCTTGTTACATCCTGTATCGTTCGTTATACTCGATTTACAGTTATATAGAAGACGGTTTGTAATATAGCCCCACATTATGTGTACTAATAACGTAACTTCCATGTTTGGTAAAAGGTTTTGGTATAACAGTCAACTAAGTATATCCCGCTTAGTGTGTATATTTTAACAGTATTTTAAAGTTTATATTTATTATTTTTTAAATATATTTAAGAAGTTGGTCAAACACCGCAAAAGACCTCGATTTAATTTTAAAACTATTGTTAGGTTTCATTTTACAGATTTTTCAGTAGATCAAATATTTAAAAAAATTAATTACTGCGTTAGCTAATAGAATATTTTTTTAAAATTATGTTACCTTAATCCAAAATTTTAATGTATGTTTTTCGGGCACTTTATTTACAAACGTATGAGCGGGATATGTTTATAAAAGAATTTGCAATAAAACAAGTAATAATAATTAATTTTTATAAACAGTTTAATTTAAATTATTGTACATACATAATAAAATAATAATAAAATAGTTTAATTTAAATATATAATGTTACCTATAAGAAAAGGGGCAAGAATTGTTTTTGTTTATAAGTTCTCCAAAGCCTCATTAAATATTCCAAAACTCATTAAAAAAGTAAAAACACTTAAAATTTGTCCCAAATGTGAAAGGGATTTGGGGGGAAGCGGTGTAACGAGTTGATGATCGATTTCAAGGAATTGATAATGTTTAAAACAAATTTTTCCTTTTTTTAAGGAGAAGTGGTCCAACAATCAAATCCAGACCCTCAGTTGTGAAAAAAAGGAAATTAGTATAAAGAATATAAATTTCTAAAAAATAGGGCCATAACCCCAAAAAAAAATTTTTCTTAGGTAAACCCAAAACGGCCTATTTCCCCTTTTTGGGACGCCATCGCCGTAACTTAACACATTGAGGGGTTCTATTAGGTAGGTAGTAGGTAGGTGGTTTGGAGTGGCTTTTTCGACCTCCACCACGGCCGCTCTCAGGGTCCCCCTTTTTTCATTTCCAATAGGATCGGACTTTTTTAATGAAATCCGATTGGGAGAAAGTTCTTACATCTCTCACTGTGTCCCCCGGACACGGCTGTGTCCGGTTCCCCGTCTCCGAGAGTATGACGAACAGACGATTAATTACATGCCCCCCCTCCCGGCTAGTGACGTGGGACCCCCGGTCCTTTTTTCAGGAACCAGATGTTCTTTCTGAGGCCGATCTCCGGCCTTATCCTATGAAAAAGGGGTAGGGCCTGTTTAAAGCCAGGAACCCTATTCCATAAAGGCGGGGTTTGTCCACCTTCTGTTTGGTTCAGGGAACCCTTTCCCAAGCACCTGTTTGTTTGGGGTGGGGTTTGCCCTTCCCCGAAACAGGGCCGGTGATTAGGCACCTTACGAAACGGATTCACCCTTTGGTCGGGCACCTTGTCTGCTTGTGACCTTGAGTGGCACCTCCGAAACGGATTTTTCCGTTTCGGTCAGGGGACCTATGTACTTTTTTCCTATGAAAGCGGTTCTGTCCGCTTTCTGTTTGGGCTAGGGAATAATAGTCCACCACGGCAGAGCCACGAATTGCAGTAAGGCTAGATATCCCGAGAGGTCGCCCTGTATCTCAGAGACACCGTTGGGGCACCTGTTTAAGGCACAGGATTCATTCACTCATCAGCACGGTATTTAAAACCTTGAGTTAAAACCTTGTGTTCATCTTAGCTTCGGGTCCCGTTCCATACGGGGCAACAAGAGTTGCCGAAACCAAACAACTCTGCGCATGTTCCCAAAAAATCCTATGGGCCCAACCACAACGACGTTTTTTGAACACAGCGGTTGGGGGTTCTTTAATTAATTTTCCATTTAATTGCAGTGATATTTAAGGTGATAATGCGTTTTGCCCCGCCGTATTTAAAAAAGTGCCCCAAACTTTCATATTGCCGCCTTTTTTAAAATGGGTCAGCTTGCGCTGACCATACTCTTGAAAATCCATTAAGTCTTTTTTTAAAGTTTACCATCCATTGGGGGAAGATGGGAAAAATTTAAAGTATAAAATAGATTTAAAAAAAATGTAATTTTTTGATATCACATTATTATGATTTGTGATTAAACCCCTTAAACGTCACTTTTATTTTTGCCGTTTATTTTTTTTCACCCGAAAAAATTAAAAAAATTTTAATTCACTTTAACCGCCTGTTCGATCTAAAGACGACAAAAATCTGTTTGGGTAAATAGTTTTTTTTTATTTTCACAAAGGGTAAAAAATTTAACGTGTAACATTTTATAATTTATTCAAGGATTTAAATTGTTAAATATTTAAAAAAAAAATTCAAGCAATACATATGGTATTTTTTATTTTTAAATTTATAAAGCGGTTTTTTGTATTTCTGTGATGTCGATTCCAAAAAATTTTCGATGAGTGAAATATGAGGTTTATTTAAGAGTGCATTTACGCCACACCTTAGGGGGCGGGCGTAAGGGCGGAGACGGTGGGGGGAAAACTAACAAACCGCATTAAAAATATTATATTTTATTTAGGTTTTTCCAAATTGGTGTATCGATGCGATGTTGTTTCCGATTGCAAGCCACAGGAGATAACGTTTTTCGGTAACTATTTTTTTCTTAAATGACATAAATTTTACACCATTTTAAAAGTGGGAAATAACCATGCCTCTGCTGTAACGGATTTTTTAAAAATGAGTCGAGTTAAGAGAAAAGGGATCTAAAAAAATTTTTAAAAAAATTAAGGAAAAAAACCCCCTTTTTTTTTTTTAAAAGGGTTTTGGTTTTTTGTGTTTTTTTTTAAAAATTTTAAAAAAAAAATTTTTTTTAAAAAAATTTCCCCAAGGGTGGGGGGGGGCCCCTTTTTCCCAAAACCCAAAAAAAAAATTTTTTTTTTTTTTTAAAAAAAATTTTTTTGGGGGGTTTTTTTTTTTAAAAAAAAATTTTTTAAAAATTTTTTATTTTTTTTTTTTTCCCAAAAAAAAAAAAAACCCCTTTTTGGGTTTTTAAAAAACTTTTTAAAAAATTTTTCCAAAAAAAAATTTTTTTTTTTTAAAAATTTTTAAAAAAAACCCAAAAAATTTTGGGTTTTTTTTTTTTTAAAAAAATTTTTTTCCCCCAAAAAATTTAAAAAAAAATTTTTTTTTTTCCCCCCCAAAAAAACCCAAAAATTTTTTTTTTTTAAAATTTTTTTTTTTTTTTAAAATTTTTAAAAAAAAAAAGGGGTTTTTTTTTTTTTTAAAAAATTTTTTTTTTCCAATTTTTTTTTTTTAAAAAAAAAACCAAAAAGGGGGGGGGTTTTTTTTTTTAAAAAAAAAATTTTTTAAAAAAAGGTTTTTTTTTAAAAAAAAAATTTGGAATTTTTTTTTTTTTCCCCCTTTTTTTTTTTTTTTTTAAAAAAAAAAAAAAAAAAAAAAAAATTTTTAAAATTTTTAATTTTTTAAAATTTTTTTCCCTTTTAAAAATTTTTTTTTTTTTCCTTTTTTTTTTTTTTTTTTGGGGGTTTTTTTTTAAAAAAAAATTTTTTTTTTAAAAAAAAAAAAATTTTTAAAAAAAGGGAAAAAAAAAAAATTTTAAAAAAAAGAAAAATTTTTTTCCAAAAAAATTTTTTTTCCCCAAAAAAAAAAAAATTTTTTTTTAAAAAAAAAATTTTTTAAAAAATTTAAATTAATAAAAAAATTTTAAAAAAAGGGGGGGGGCCCTTTAACCCGGGCCCCCTTTTTTTAAAAATTTTTTTAAAAAAAAAATTTTTAAAAAAAAAAATTTAAAAAAATTTAATCCTTATTTTGTCGCTAATTCTAACCGTTTAAAGACCTTTCAACTAAAAGTTTAACCCTTTTTTTTGAAACTATTATGTTGGTGACAGGAAAAAATTCCTCTTTTTCATATTGAACCCGAGAAAACTTAGAGAACTAACAATGTAAATAAAGGACGTTTAGGATTAGCGACATAAATAAAGAGTGGGTTAATTTTTTGTCAATAGATGGAGGTTTGTAAAAACGTTGTCCAAAGTTTTAAGGGGGTATTCTAGTGTTGAGGCATGAATTTTAGGTGATTTTGAAGTGCCTAAAAAAGGTACAAATTTTTTTTTATCCATTTTTTTATGAGTTATTTATTAACATTAAAAAATACAAAAAAAAAAAAAAAAAATGAAAAAAATTGAAAATTCAAAAAAATTTGCAGCTGATGATGTGGGGGGGCTCAAAAAAATTTTTCCCGTGACCATGCCCCCGATTTCTCAAGTTCTACTGGGCCGATTTACTTCACATTTTTTTTAAAAGTCTTTTTTATAGACTTGTCTAAGTCCGGAACTATCCACATCCTCAATTTTTTTAATTTTTACTATTTTTAAAAAATTTAAAAAAAATGGTAGGTATAATTTTTTTTAGGGGAGCCGCCATTTTTTTAAAAACAACTCAACTTTTTCCCAGTTCCGGGCATTGCGACATTACTCTTTCATTGATAATTTTTTTGTTTTTTTTAGCTTTCTAGGAGGGGAAAGGGTGTCCTATTTTCGTGTGTTTTACTTTCCGCTTATATGAAGTTACAAGGATGCGGTTTTCGCCAAATGCTACTTTTTTTCAAACGAAAGATGCCGCAAACAGATTTGTCCTAGCCCCCCCTTTGTTTCTTCCAACAGGGTGATTTTAAAAAAAATTGATTTTCGGTTACCCCCGTATCTCAGGTATCTGATAACTTATCGAAAAGATAAAAAGGGCCCTTATAGAACTTTTTTTCGCATAATACAGTGGCTACTTGAAATTTTTTTGGATTTACTTTCTTTGAGATATTAAGCCAAAGTTGCACTTTTCTTGGCCTCCGTCGGTGAACTTCAGCCAGGTCTTCCCTTTCCAGACCCCGCCATTAGGAAAATCCTTCGTGCGTGGGGCCCTCAAAAAGGGAAACAGGTATAGGAATCTTCGTTCACAGCGCTTAGCCCCAGAAGAAGGACTCCATCGTTTGGCTTGAGTTTCTCCTTGATCCCCGATGGCAAAAGCTGTTGATACAGCGCCTTTAGCCCCCTTTCCAAAAAAACGTATTTTTTTTTATCGCGACACTTCACTGATCGGAGGTAAAAAAGGAACTACGTTAACAGGTTTAAGAGTAAAAAACTTGCGCAAAAAGAAATTTAAAAAAAAAAAGATGATAAAGACTTAAATATTTGCATTAAATAATCGGAAATGTCCTATAATTATAATAATTTTAACTTTCAAATAACTATCTTTTGTCCTGAAATGCAATTAAGAAAAATTATAAGTTATTTTATCTTATGGGGAGAAATTAATATTTTATCTTTATGCCATGAAAGTGAATGGCGATGGCGTTTCGAGCGCAAGTTTCAGCTTAAATAACAACGTTGAACTACATTTTATTTGTGTTTTTTATTTTGAGACTCAAGCACAAAGTAATTGCGAAAACATTATTTTTATTTGATATCCGAGTGAGAAATAGGTTGTAATAAAGGCTATTATTCATTTATAATTAAATAAAAATGTTTTTTTTTTCAGCTGCCAAGTAATAATTTAACACCCACAAATATTAAGAAAACCTGAAGGGAAAATAAGTTTCATAAAATTCTGGTCATAGAGTTTTTTTGTATAAAATGTTTTAAATTCGAATTCATTCTTGGGATCTTGAAAATTAAAAGAGAACAATTGTCATTCAACTACAAAAAACTCCCCAGAAAAAAAAGTTTATTTCCAATTATTTATTTCTTTTAGTTGAGTGAACAAGTTGGCATAAAGAAAAAAAAATATGACTTGGAAAAACAGTTAAATGTTTTTTTACATAGATTTCCGTAAAAAAAGGTATTTTTTAAAGGGAAAAAAATATCTTTAATCCTAATTATTACTTACTTTCCGAATAGGAAATTTTAAATTCATAACCAGTGTATTACTCTATAAGTAAATCATTTAGGGATTAAAATTTTTAGAAATAAATTTGAATTATTGTGGAAATTGTTTAAAAGGGAGGTCTGTAAATTATCAGATTAGATCAATTTAAACAAAAAAAAAAAAAAATTTTTAAAAAATATAAATTTTAAAATTAAAAAATTTTTTGACGAAAAAAAAAACCCACAACCATAGTTTTTACCTAATCAACAAGCTAGAGAGATAAAAAAAATTTTTAAAAATAACGTTAGTAGTATTCTTTAGTAATGGTGGTGGTTTAGACATCAAGTTGTCACTAAAAAATTAATTTATACAACCTTATTACCATTTTTTTTGTTAGGAAAATATAGCACCCAATTAATAACACTATAGAATGGGGCCATTTTTTTAATTTGGGTGTCACATTTATAACTTACTTGACTAAATATATTTTTTTAAACAATATACAGGATGATTTGAAAAACATATGCCATTGCTTAATGAAAGATTCCTTTGCCAAAAATAAGACAAAATTTCGATATAAACATAAGTCCAGTTTAAAAAAACGTGATAGGTGTGAAACATTTGAGTTGGGGTTTTCGTTTTATTTTTAAATTGAATTTTTCAATTTAATTGAAACTTACAAGAATGTTATTCACAAAAGATCTCTTTAGGTCGAAGGAAGGAGGGGGCACTAGGCCGAGCGACCCCCTTCATTACAATAGCAAGAATGTTGACTAAAATACACCTTTTGGTGATAAATTTTATTACTATTATGAACCACATGAACATTTTTTTTTCCCCTATTTCTGTTAACTTTTTTTGGGATTAATATTATTGATAATTTGGTACATTTCTTATTATTTGCTTAGTTTTACATAAAAAAAATTTAAAAAAAATTATTTTGATCAACTTAACGGCTTTTGATATATTCTAATTAAAAAAACCTACGTTTTTTAATTTTTAAATTTATCGGGGTAAATGTTTTAAAAATAACTAACTGTTTTAAGTCATTTACAATTTAAAATAATCAATTTTAGGTTCACAACTTCGTTGGTATTTTAAATATGAATATATTTTTTTTTAAAAAAAAACACTTAATTCAAAATACCATGACACCATTGTACGAGTTTTCCCGATTTATCAGGCTGCTTTGCTACATCCTTGATGATGTCCCCGGGCATATGGTTTAAATTTTTAAACCTCAAGGTAAAAGTGGTCATCATTGTACCATCTAACTAAAAAACATAATTATTGTGGGATTTTTTAAGCAAGTAAATAAATAACGTCTTCAGAACCAACAACAAATAACTCTATTAAGGTTTTTTCCCGGGGATATAAACTTAATTACTTAATTACTAATTAAATTGACTTTTTTTTAGTGGAAAAATAAAAAAATTTTTTTAAAAAAAAGCATATTTACCAAACAAAATCGTTGTGGGGGATATTTTTAAATAGTTTAAACATTTTTTTTATTTCTGATCTTCAAATGGCCCTTTAAAAGGGTTTTGCTAAGAAACTTCCCAAGCCTAAACCAAAGGGGAAAAAAATTATAACTGTTTGGGAAAAGTGGCATATTTCCGAATGCGATGGCCATAAAAGTTTACTTCTTTTTTTGCATATAATAATATTTTTCCCCCCCAATAATTGGGGAAAAGCCGGGGCCCCCAAAAAAAAATAATATTTTACTTGCACGCAAAAAAATTTTATTTGGGAAACTGGAATGTCAGTTCCCCTTTTGATAATTTAAAAATGTATCTTTTAACTCTTTTCTTTGTCCGAAAGCTATAAATTTTTTTTTATCAGTTATTTCTAAATTTTTAGCGTTTTATGATCGGATAGTATTTTTTTCTGTCTAAAGACATTTACTTCTACTGCAAAGCATAGATAAAATTACGGGATGTACTTGTACTTATTTTGGGTAAAAGTTGTTTTACCTAATTTTTTTTTGTTGGCTCTTATCATTAAATTAATTTTTTTTTTAACCATCGTAATTAAAAAAAAAAACACACTTTTCTGCCATTTCACCAACAAGGAATAGTCCTGACTTTTTTTTTAAAAATTTTGAAATATTTCCATAAAAAAAAACCATTGCCCTTTTGTAAACCTGAAACCCCCCAAAAAATTTACTTTGGGGTTTTTGAAAACGAGGGGTTGACGGGGATTATTATATATTATTTATTTTAAAAAAATTATATAAAATATATTTATGAAAATTTTAAAAATAGTCAGAAAAGCAACTTTTCGTCTTGATTGTGTAGGGACCGAAACCCCCCTTTTTAACCCAAAAAATCCCCAAAGACCTTTTTAAAAAAAGGAAAATTTTTTAATCCCCCTGTGAAAAAAACCCATTTTAAAAAAAAAAATCTTTAAGACAAAAGGGGGAAAAATTTTTAAAAAATTTTTTTTAAAATTTTTGTTGTTTTTTTTAAAAAATATACGAGAAAAAATTACTTTCAATTTTAAAAATAAGACTTTAAAGTCAAAGGGGGTTTCAAAGGAAAAAGTGCAAACGGGGGATATGTCTGTTTTTAAAAATTTTTTGGGGGAAAAAAAAAAATACCTTTAATAGTTAGTTTTTTTTTTTCCAGTGGTAATTAAAAAGGGTTTCGTATAACCTTTTTAAAAAAAAAGAAAAAAATTTTTTAAAAAATTCCCCTTTTTTAAATTTTTCTAAAAATATATAAAAATATTTTTAGGTAAATACATTTTTTGTCCCCCGAAATAAAGTTTAATAATGTGGTTTTACAACAAAGGAATTTTTTTTTAAAAAATTTAAAAACCATATTTCAAAAAAAAATTTGTTTTTGGTTTTTTTTTTTTTGGGTTTTTTTACCTTTTTTTTAGCTTAACTATCGCCCATTAAAACGTGAGCATCAATTTTTTAAACCCCCCATATTTTAAAAAGGGGAAAAACAGTAAAAAAAAACCGCAAAAAAGGGAAAAATTTTTTTACAAAACTTTTTAAAATTTTTTTTATCAGATTTTTAAAAGTCGGGTTTTTATAAGGGAAATTTGGGCCCCTTTAAATTTTTATAAGTATTTTTGTGTTCTTGGTGAAATAAAAGATCTTTAATTGGTTAACACAGCAAGTATTTTACTTTAATTAATTTGGGTTCCTTTTTTGTAAAAAAAATAATTATGCAGGAAAAAAAAAAAATTAAAAAACTGGGGAAAAAGGTTATCAAAATTTTTTTTTTTAAAAAAAATTTCCGTATTACATTTACTAATTAATTTACAGCTATGTATTATTAACTATTAAAAAAAAAAAAAATGCCCTTCTTATGGTAATCTGTAATTTTTTTAAATTTTTTTAAATTTGGGGGTTATTGCAATTTCTCATTAAAATATTCTTATCCTTTGGGAAAAAAATTTAGACAAATCAAGGGGGGGTTCCCATGGTAGAATATCAAGGCTTCGTGTGGGAGATGGGAAAGGTTTTTGTCGTTTTTTTTTTTTTTTATTTTAAATTAGCATAAATCATTTTTTTGCCTCTATTGATTTTTTCAAAAAGTTTTTTTTTTGAGGAACTACAAAAAAAACAAGACATTTGGTTATACATTTATGATTTGATAACCAAATTAATTGATATTTCTTTTTCTATAAAGGTGATGTTTTTCGCCTAAAAAATTCTTGCAAAATCAAATGGCGACATAAGATGTCCCCTTTTTTTATTTAAATTGGCAAATGGGTGTTTAACTTTCAATTTTGTGCAATTTTATAAATTATATTTTGAACCGCACGTTATATGAATGCGTATCTAAAAATATCAAGTAAGTTGTATACTAATTATACCAATAAAACTTTTTTTTTTGTTTTTGGGAATTTACTATATGCACTTTAATAGTCAAAAAAAAAACCTAGCTTCTACATTTTCAGTATCTTTTTATAGATAATTTTTTATACAACTAACTCATGGGGGGGTTTTTGGGGTAGTTTATAATACGGGACTTAAATATTTTAAGGGTAAAAGAAAAAGAAAATACCTTTGCAGGAGACTCATTTACATTCTAGACACTTTAGAAAAAAAAAGGGAACGGACAAAGTGGGAGTTGGGGTTTCTCCAGTTTAAATTTAAAGGGTTGCATAAGAAAAGCGTTTTCGTGTTTGGGAAACCAAAAAAACCCCTTTTTTAAAATAAAATATAACCCTATTTGAAAAAAAAATGCTTTACTAGAGTAGTTTTAAATTTAGTTTATTCTTTTTTATGAAACCCAAAAAACCAAAATTTGAAAAGGGTCATTTAGATTTAAAATATTTTTATTTTGTTTTGGGGATAAGAAAGTTAAGTTAAGAAAAAAAGATTTCCCCTAAAAAAAAAATTAATTAGTAGTTGTTTTTTTTTATTAATTATTTTTTTTTTAAATATTATTTTTAAAAAAAATAATTATTTTAAAAATATATATATATATATATATATATATATATATATATATATATATATATATATATATATATATATATATATATATATATATATATATATATATATAAAAAAAATTTTATTTTTATTTATAAAAAATTATTTAAAAAAAAATTTTTTTAGAAAAATTGGTAAAACAAAAATTTTTTGGGTTTAAAAAAAAATAACTTTTTTAAAAAAACTGAAAATTTCTTTTTTTTTTAAAATTTTTAAATTTTTTTATAGAAAAATTTGTTTTAAAAAAAAATATTTGGCCTTTTAATTTTAAAATTTTTATTTTAAATAATTTTTTTATTTTTAATTTTACCCAAATTTTTTTCTTAATAATTAAATAATTTTTAATAAATTATAATTATTTTATTTTTTTAATATATTATTAATTATAGGAAAAATGCCCTTTAATGGGATTATTGGAACATTTATAATTCATACTAAATCGCTTTATGTCTTAAATTAATAGCAACTATTTTTTTACTTAAAAAGCCTTCCAAAGTACAAATTAAAGGTTATTTTTAAAGCAACCAAAAACGGGCCCCCTTTTTTTACATTTTTTCCCTTTAATTTTTTAAGAGGGCCCCGCCCCGGGTTGTGCTGTTGACTGAACGTAAGTCTTTTACCTGCATTCGAAAAACACATTATGCGTTTAGCTAAACTTCCTTCTTACTTTTTTTTGTTACTATACTTATTCTACTGTTTAAAAAGCGGTCTTGTATTCTATTATTTTACTTGATGTACATAAAATTTAATATTTACCATTTATGTAAAGGGTGTTTAATAAGAAAATTTTTTCAAGTAACTATGATTTTTTTTTGAAAGCAGATGGGACGAAATTTGGGCATATTTTTTTTAAAATGTGTTAAAGGGATAAAATTGATATTGGTACATTTTAAGAAAGCTAACTAAACCCCCAATAAGTCATAATTTTGGGAACCTTTTAAAAATTTTTCATTCAACATACTGTTCCGTGACACCCCTGTATAAAAACACGGATCCTGGTTTTACACCTTTTATTGGATATCAGGTTTACAAAAAGTTTCTATGGTAACATTTAACGTAACGTAATAATGACAACTGTTTAACCTTTAACTGTCTGTCAACTTCTTATCTCGTCGGAAGACAAAAACTAAACTGCGGACTGCGGACTTCCTTCGCGCTTTATATAGTAATGTGGAAAGAATGGAAAGTTCAGGAATTAGCTGAAAAAGAATTCTTTTACTACAGGATGCCAGAAAAGTGTGAAAGATGTTTCCCCAGCGCCTCAGGATAATCCTGCAATGACCGTCGAAAAAGGGAAAAACTGCGTAACCTATTTTTAATTATTAACCTAAATAAAATAATTCTAACCCTTTACATTTCTTTAACTAAACACTAACTAAAGTCCGTAAACAATACTTATGCTAATTTTGGTTTTAATATGTCCTGATTAGCACTATGCAATTAAATATGATTGTTTTACCACATATTTCAACATCTATTACCCACTGTTTGTATATATTATTAGATGCTGTATTTATTACCCAAAAATCAAAGTATAACCCATAATAATAAAGCTACAAAGATATTTGGCCGGCGTTAATAGTTAAAAATATAAACGTTATTGAAAAGTCCACCTGATTTTTTTTTTTTAATTAAGAGAGAGAGATTTAGAGATTACTTACTTAAATCTTCAGATTTTAGAATAGGAAGTAAAATTTAAAAGTTGTAAAAGTTTTGAGTATATGATACAATCAGTCATTACCCTTCTACGAAATGCATAGCGATGGTCAAAGATATTAACACATATTAAACTATTATATTATATTTTTTGAAGTTATTCATAGGATATGTCAATTAACAACTTTTGTAATGAAAATTTCCTTCCAAATAACTCACGTCCTACAAATATAGTGTTCATCAATTAAATAATAAAAATATATGTTTTAATTCACCTCACGTGTCAGACCATTCAAAATATATTATTTTTTAAATTTTCATCTCGTTTAAAATTCTAGTAAAGGTACACCATTTGCTGTGCACTTTTTCAATTTTGACATTTTTTTATATCAACTGGGCAGCCGACTGTTATTGCATTTGCATTGCGCATGTGGCGGCAGAAGACTTTACTGCAGTCGTCCGAAAAGTAAAATCATAAAGTGAAACTTAACTGAAGTTTAAACAAACAATTATTTTAAAGGAACTAGACGTTTAGAAAACCAAACAGTCAACAACTTTATATTATAATATGAAACAGAATAATTGAAATAATAAACTTAATAACGTTTTTTATTATTTATAAACTTTATTTCTTAAACATTAGTGTGTTATGAAAATATAATCAAGCAATTATTATATTATTTTGATTGTTATTTAAGGTTTGAGTTGAAAGATTGTAGTTTTAAATGACTGCTCTACCATCCTCAGGTACTTGATTTGACTGGGTAATAACTTTATTATTATTTATAGAATGGTCGCTAAATTGTCCTTCATATCTGTGAGAATTTTAGAATACATGCAACAATAACCCCAAGATACTTCTTAAAGTTTACTCTGTTTGCATTCAAGACAAAAAGGAAACATTGCACCTAAAGTTCAGACCTGTTTTGCAAGAAGTCATCAAATTCCAAGAGGTTTTCTTTTTAAATGAAGGCCACTACTGCTCTACAGATGTTTGCCTGATAGTCACTGAGAAGAAATTCTTTGGGGCCCACGTAATACAATGCATATTCTTTGTTATCATTTGGACGTATCATAGTGTTGAAAGTCAGTGGTTTTATATTTTATGGCTTGAGCCAGAAAGTAAAATAAAACATATTTCGGAAAATATTTACACTTAAACAAAGCATTCATATGATGTTATAGATATTTAAAACCACTCTTTGTCAACTAATGTTAATAAAAAATTCTGGTCCTTGTAAATTAAAAGTGCATTAAAACCTATATATATATATATATATATATATATATATATATATATATATATATATATATATATATATATATATATATATATATATATATATATATATATATATATATATATATATATATGTATATATATATATATATATATATATATATATATATATATATATATATATATATATGATATATATATATGTATACAAAGTAAGTCTGCATGGACCCCCCGTTTGCTGTTTTGGCATCAAATTGGGAAAACTACACAAAATTTTTGGTTTTTGTTGCTCTATGTTTTGCCAATGACGTTATATGTATACAGGGTATATCAAAAGTCCGTACCAGAACAAAGTTAATTTTTTTAAATGACTTCCATAATGTTACATTTTGTTTTCTGCATTAAATTCTGTAGATATTTTTTATTTAGCATATTATATCCCTTTATTCAAGTGTTTAAGATGTCGCATTTTTAAATGTTAAACTTTAGATAGGTAGGAAAATCCGCTCATCTTTTTTAATATTGTTTTATTGTTTTACGTTTCTATGGATTCATGTTTTGGTTTAATAACCATATATGCTATATAGATTAATAAAAAGTCAAATGACAGATTTATTAAATTGCTTAAATTTGTTTTTAATCGTTTTTTTTTTTGTTTAGGATTTTACCTTATTTCTACTCTGTTATGTGATATCTAATTACTTATTAATTATTACTATGGCTGTTTTGTCACTTTACAAAACTGCTAAAACCTCTAGAAACGTCAACAACATTAAGAGATAAAACGGATTTTTCATTCTTAATTTGTATTTAAATGGGAATATCTCGTAAACAATTGAATATAGGGATATGGATGTTTGTAAAATATCAAGAATTTATGTAGAAACAAAAATTTAACAAAATAAATGAGGAGTCTTTTAAAAAATTAACTTGTCCTTGTACGACCTTCTCAAGTCATTAACTTTGTATACATACAACTGTTTGAAAAGAGGAGTACAAAAATCAAAATATTTTTGTATGTTATTAAATCCCTACTATACAGATCTTATTCTGTATATATATATATATATATATATATATAGCAGTATATATATATATATATATATATATATATATATATATATATATATATATATATATACATATATATATATATATATATATATATATATATATATATATATATATATATATATATATATATATATATATATATATATATATATATATATATATATATATATATATATATATATATATATATATATATATATCCAATAATATAAAAAAACTAATAATTTTTGTTTAAATGTGAAGTATTGCATATTAAAGTATCAAGTAATAAAAAGCAAGAAGTTTTTATTATTGTACCTTAAATATTAATGGGTGGTAAAATATAATTAATTTTAAAAAATATATGATTTAATTTTTATTTCCATGGCCGAGCCATATTTTAGATTTAACAAACTTTTTAAAAAACAAGGCACGTATTACAAACAAACAAATATGTAAATCTTAGAAAATGATAAAAATTTAAAAACAAATATTATTATCCCTAATTTATAAAAATAATTGACCGAAATAACAGCCGAGTAACTGTTGAAATTTTTTATTTTTACGCAGTTTTTCCGCTTACTAAATTTTTTACATTTTGGTTTTTTTTATAAAGAAAATAGAACTTGTAAATTAATTATTCTACTGAAATTATAAAGGGTATTACATGACCTTAAATTTAGCATTTTGAAATAAAAATTGCTTTTTTTCTTTTTTAAATAAGTACTTTTACATAGGTTTTAAAGGGACCAAAGGGTTTTAGGTATAAAAAATTTAAATTTTTTTCCATTTATATTTAAAAACTCTAATAAACACATTTAAAAATGTATGTTTCTTCTTACAGGTCTGTAATAAAACTATTTAGAAAATTTAAGAAGAAGCGTTTGTTGTTATTTTTTAATATTTGAATTAGCGTCAGTTCCAAATAACGACTTTATGCTGTTAGTAATAATAAAAGATAGAAAGGTATTTTATATAAAATATATAAATTTTATATTTTATTAAAATTAGAAATATATAAATTTCTTATCTTGTTTTTTTGTAACAAAATTTAACTAAATTATGTTTTTAAATGTCAATCTTGTAATTCGCTAAAAAATGGTTTTGTAATTAGATACAACTTTGCTGTTAATTAAAATTTCATATAAAAAAAAAAAATTCAGGTCGTTCCAATATTATAGCTAAAAATATTTGTTTGCAGATGATACACTTAAATAATAACTTTATATCATATTTTTAAGGTTATTCTGCGAATAAAAATAGTATATTATACCAGACACTTCATTTAAATGCGATTTTTAAGGACCGTTAAATATGTTCAAACACCTTGTGAACGCACTCGTACTCCGCGGTAATTTGGATTAATTAACAAAAGGCGGATTTTTTTAAGTATATGGGAAAAGTAAACCAAATATTCGTGGTTTGTTGGCTTCATGTAATCTAATATTAAATAGTAACGAAACGAAATATAAATGTTATCAAAACTTGTATTCATTATTGCAGACAGGTAGGGAAAATTTTAAAACGGGAGTTAAATTTTCAGTATACCTAAACTGTTTAAATATTTGTACCAAAAATAAACTCAATGTAAATCTATAATAGTCAAAAACGAAGGTGGAACTTGAAGATCAGGTTGGGCCGTCATAATTTTGTTTTTTAAAATTCAGGTATTAATGTATACAATAACCTCTGAAAATATCATATATAAAAAAATGTCCGCAAGGGCCTGAAGATGGCCCCCCAAAAGCCCGAAATCCGTTTTTTTAACTAATTTGGTCGATATTTCCGAAATATGACACTTACGCAATTCGTGTTTGAACGAGAATGAAACAGTTTATTAACTGCAAAAAAGATTCATCACCTTCTCAGAAATTTAATAGTTTTTGCAGTAATCGGCCATAAATGCGCCCAGTATTTTTGAACCCCCGTATCTCGGAAGGCGCTTAAGCTACCTACACTTCCAAACGAACGGACTAATTTTTTTAAAAAACTCACGTAAAAATGCATATTTTTGCATGATTTAAAGTTTACATGAAAGAAAGGGAAAGTGTAGCAATTATATCTTGTTACTGTTTTTTTTTTCTTTAGAATATTAAAACCTTTGCCGTTAATTTTTGCTCGGGTATTTTGACCCTATAATATATATATATTTTATATATATATATATATATATATATATATATATATATATATATATATATATATATATATATATATATATATAAAATTATATAAAGTAAAAATTCTTTTGGATTATGGAGGTTTTGGGAAAGGGGTTAGTACATTCCGCAAAATTCAATAAATATATTTATGTATTTTTATAAACAACGTGTTTTCCTAAAAACTTTTTGAATTTCCCGGGGTTTTCGAAATGCTCGGGTCTATCGGGAATTAATAAATATTCAAGAACCATAAAAAAATCTTTGTAAATAGGATTGTAGATTTAATGCATAATTTATTATTCAAGAAATGTAAAAATTTTAGTTTTTCAGACAAAACGCCTTAGAGAAAACAGGGCAATATTTAAGTTTTTCCAAGGTAAGTTTTTTTTTTTGTAAGTTTATAAAGATTATTTATTTACTTTTAGGAAAGTCCAATTTTGTTGCCTTTATTTTGGGGCAGAAATATGGAAAAACAAAGTAAATTTTGGAAGATGGAATGTTTTATTTATAACGAAGATCTGAGTGAATACGTTGTGATGGTAACACGTGGATTAGCAACTTTAATAGATGTAAGCAAGATGAGAAAGGACAACCCCTTTAAAAAAAATTTGAACACGAAAAAAGTAATCATCCAAAAAAAATGTCGAGTTTTTATTGGGACAAAGAATTTCCTAATTTTCCGGAAAACTAAAAAATTTGGAAATGCTATCGAGAAGGGGACAATCTAAGTTTTTTAAATGAATTATTAGCCGATATGTTCCTTGAATATATATTAATTAGCGAAAAACCCCAAGTATTTTTAAAAACTTCGGAAATCTAAAAGAACCGCCCTAAGAAAAACAGTTGTTTATAAAAATACACAAAAAAATTATTAGTTTTTTGAAATGTATTCAACCCCTTTTCAAAGCCCCATTATCCAAAAGATTCAGTAAAATTACTTTTTATAAAAAAAATATGAACAGATTGATAGGAAGGTCAAAATATCGACCAAAAAATTAACTTTTTTGGTCGATTTTTGTTTTTAATATTCTAAAGAAACAAAAAAAAGGAAACAGTAAAAGATATTAATGCTACAAGTTCGTTCTTTCATGAAACTTTGAATCATGCAAAAATATGTTTTTACGTAAGTTTTTTAAAAAATTAGTCCGTCCGGAAGGAGGAGGAGGAGCTTAAAGCCCCTTTTTCGAGATACTGGGCAGGTGCAAAAATACTGGCGCATTTATGGCCAATTATCGAAAAAACCCATCAAATTTTTGACAAAAGCGATGGGAATAATTTTTGCATTTAAATTTAAACTGTTTCTTCATTTTCGTCTGAACACGAATTGCGTATTTCGGGAGATATCGACCAAATTAGTTGAAAAAACGGATTTCCGGTCTCTTAAGGGCCATTTTCAGGCCCTTGCGGACATTTTTTTATATATGATATTTTCAGAGGTTATTGTATACAGTAATACCTGCAAATTAAAAAAAAATTGTGACGGCCCAACCTGATCTTTAGGTTTGAGGTTTCTTCGGACTTCATTTACTGAACTAATAATAGGATCTTTACGCAAAGATGGTATAGATGTAGGTTTCTTGTCTAACTGACTGTTAGTCTACCTAGACTTTGGCACATGGTCTTTTATTTTTAAGCTTTATGAGGCACTTAACACTACCCTATTTAGTTGTGTCTGAAAACACAAAATCTAAATTATGCCTATAGGCGCTCTTTATTTTTTAGGGGTGAAGACTACCCTTTATTGCTAAAACCTATAAAACTGTACATTAAAGCTTAAGTTGAGTAAAATTTGACTCAAATAAGTGGAAAAAGAAGTATATTGTTTCTTTAAAACATTATTTGAAATGTTTCGGCCCTTTAAAATAAACCCCTATTATGATTAAAAAAATATATATTTACCCTAAAAAATTAATATATTATTACAGTGTTTTGCATGAAAATTTGGGATTGGACTTAACTTAGCCTCCTCTTCAAAATCTCCATTATGCTGAAGGTCGCTTTTTATTTTTTAGGGGTGAAAACTACCCCTTATTGCAAAAACTTTCAAAACTTTCATATTAAAGCTTATGTCACATAAAATTAGGCTCATATAAATTGACAAATAAGTATTTAATTATTTAAAACATTATTTAATTTATTTTTCCTTGAAAATCAACCCTTATTATGATTTATTAAAAAAAATTGGTTACCCTAAAAAATTAACATATTGTCACAGAGTTGTAATTAAAAAATTTGACAGCTCAAAAGTATTACTAATTTAATTTTTTAATCCTTAAAATTTTTCCCCTTGCAATATTACAATGCAAAAAACAGTACAAAACCGTGGATATAAAAAAAGCATCAAATCGCTTTTAAAATAATTCAAAAAATTGGTTTTATAAGTATAACTCCTTTAGTTTTTGTGATAAATTAAAAAAAAACCATTTTGTTGGTTTTTTCAAGAGCTATAAGGTCCTATATATTAAAACTGTTTATTACCCTTACTTTTTAAAGGGGTGAGTTTAAAGGGCTGCAACAAGGTAGTGCTCGTCTATACACACGCGTTTTAAACGTTTATATATCACTTAATTTTCGTCATACAGTAAAATTTAAAAAAGCAAAATTTAATACCTTAATAAATTTTACGTATCTCCTTTAGTTTTTGAGTTATTTTCAAGAAAAGGTAATTTTTTATGAAAATTCTAAAATTTAACTTTCACTTGCAGCTCCATTTTTTTTAGTTAAGCAATTTAAATCAGATAAAATTTTAAAATGAATTTATGATACATAGAAAATTGAAAAAGGGCTACAACTCATTTTAATTGGGGTGGTAGTTAGGGGGCTGTTTTCGAAAATTTTTGCACTCAAAAAAGTTTGGTCTAACTTTATTTTAATCATAACTCACTCAATTTTTATAATATATACTTTTTTAAAAAAAGAAACGTCTTTGCAAATGCTTCAAAAAAGTTATTATTTATTTTTCTCGAAAAATACGTGGATTTTGCGTTATTTGCCTTTGAAACTCTGAAATTTTGTGTTTGATGAATAACAGTAATTTTGACCAATACAAACCCAAACTTGGTTTGTATTGGTCCCACAGCAATTACAAAAACAACTTATTCGTATTTTTAAAAGCTACAATTTTGTTATTTACAGTTTTTTTGATAAAATGCATACTTATCGAGTTATTTCCAAAAAAATGATTAAAAACGTTGATTTTATCGACGAAATACTCCGACTTTCGATCGCGAATAACTCGAAAAGTATGCATTTTACAAAAAAAATGCATAGAACATTTTTGGCTAAGAAATTATTTTTCTATCGATTCCTGTGTTCAAAATATATAAAAAAATTTCACCCCCGAGATGGTTTGGCAACCACCCCCGCATGATATAGATTTTGATCCTTGGACTATTCGCTACCTACTGTCCAAATTTCAAGTCATTCTATGCATTTAAAAAAAAAATTGAGAGGCAAAATGGTTTCCTGAATTCAAAAATACCATCCTGGATGTTTTGAGTTGACAGACTATAGATTTTCGAAGAAGCGTCGCACGCACAGTGGGACGAAGCGTCACTTTGCACCCAAACTTCTCTACAGCTTATATAGTTCATCCGTATAGCCTTTTTTTAATACTCGTGGTTTTTTCCCCTCTTTTTAAATAGAATTGGTCTGGCACATTACTTGACCAAAATTCTGCCAGACCCCGATTAAGAAAGTCCTTTGTTGCTAAGGTCGAGTTTTTTTGTTTTTAACATAATTGGCATTGAATTATTATTCTGTGAAATATGTCATATTGTGAAGCTTGTCTTTTAAGTCATAAATATTTATTTTTTTTAATAAGAAAAATAAAATTATTTATATGTAATTTTTTTTTGTTATACCTATATAGGAAATGTGTCGTTGCAATAAATATTTGGTAATTGTCTCGAAAGTTCCTTCCCGATTTGACCAAATTTGTATACGGGGTTTAGGGCGTGATTACGAATCTGAAAAAATTTTTTCGGCACGTTTTCGAGATATTCTCATCAGTTGAAAATCAAACTAACCTTATTTTCACTATATTCTTTTTTGTACACTCTTGATTTTTATATAAGTGGTAATAATATTTTATAAACACCCTTTAAAACCTTATATTTTTATTTATTTTACACCTTTTTCCATTAAATTGCGTATACATGGTCTGCAGCCACGATCCGACGTGTGAAAGTGGAGGTTTGCAATTAAATGGAAAAAGGTGTAAAATGATATAAAAACAAGTTTTCAAAGGTGTTTTTAAAATATTATGTGCCAATTTAGTGTAAAAATCAAGAATTCTGTGCAAAAGAAGGAGGAATAGTGTAAATAAGGTTAGTTTGATTTTCAACTTTGATGATGAATATCTCGAAAACAAACGTTGCCGTTAAAATTTTTTCAGATTCGTAATCAGCGCCCAAAAACTCCCCGTATACCAAATTTATCAAAATCGGAGGAGGCAACTTTCGAGACAATTACCAAATATTTTTAAGGTGGTCTGGCAAACAGTTGTGTGAAGTATAGGGGTGCCAGACTTAAATTTTATATTTTACTGATCAAACTCTTCGAATAGTAAATAAAACATTATACTTATGTCTTATACATCAATTTTACAAAATTATTTTTTTTTAATGGACAAGTTACAGATCGCTAAAACGTTGATTTATTTAGTTTATTACTTGTCTGATATCCAAAAAGTAATAAAGTCTATTTTTGTATTTATTCTGGTTTACCCACTTTTACGGATGCACCGCTTGGACTAGAATTTCAGTAAGTACATTTTATTTAAATATTATTATATTTCTAATCAGATTTTTAATAACAACGAATATATATTTAATTTTCTTAACAATGGTTGTATAATAAATATTTTCTTTCTACTTAAAATAATTATGTTACTTTGGCATTTCTGGTTAGTCAGATATTATTTCCACATTAAAGATGGTTTTTGGGTAAATTGGTATATAAGATAATTTATTTAGGGGAATAAAATGTATAGGTACGAACAGATAAGATTTGCTTAAGAAAAATAAACTTAATAAACAAATGAAAAAGCAGGCTACAAAAATGTCAATCCTGATAAACACTTTTGATCTAAAAAATATTTATATGTTTTTACGATTTTGTAAAACATATACAATATGTAAAAAGTATGATGCTCACGATTTTAATGGGCGATAGTGGAGCTCAAAACAAGTGAAAAAGTTAATATGACATATGGGTCAAAACTTGACAGATTTTTGTCTAAACGATATCAAAATTACAAACTTTAAAAGCAATTATTTCTGAAAATCTTAACAATTGGAAACTTTTGTCTTAATCGCTTATCAGTAGATTCATTTGCTAATATAATAAATTAAGTTTTAAATGATTCAATCTAAAAATAAAACAAAAATAATAATTTTCCCCAGACAAAAATTTAAAAAGCAATTGGCAACAGCGCTACCAGAAGCCTTGTGAGTGAAGTCAAGTCATTCTTTGTTTCAATATTTTTTAATCGGAAAAATATGCTAATCTAGCAGCTTAAATTTACCGTGAAAAATTTGTGCAGGTGTACAAAAGAGTTTTGAAAACAGGATGTGTGACCGGGAAATCTAATGCTAAAGATAGAGGAGCTGGAAAATCCTGGTATTAGCACAAGGTCATTAGGCCGCGAAGTAAACCTATTATATACCACAGCTTACAAGACCCTACGGGAAAATCTACTTTATCCCTACCACCACCAACGTGTGCAAGCTTTACTACCTGAATTTTTATTGGAGCTAAATTAATTAGGCAGAAAAGGAGATTGGCAAAAATACGCGAAAACTGGGTTTTTCGAAGTAAAGCTTGTGTAGAGGACGACATTTAAACTAAAATGTAGATGATTCTTTTTTTAATTGGGAAAATTTTTATTCTTTTTGGGAAAACAAAAAAGTTAAGTGCTTTTTTAAAACATAATAATATGTGTTCTTAAAATGGATATTCAGCCTAATTGTCTGGTAAGTACAATTATTTTTTAATTACAAATAAAAACGTAGAAGAAAAAACATATTTTTTTTTGCAGGGGAGGCTGGTGCATAAGAGCTGCATACCGTCAAAAAAAAAAAAAATAAGCAAAAAAATTGGTTTTTTCCTAAATTTAATTCCCAAAATTTAATATTAAAATAAAAAAGCCAGAAGTAAATTTTATTATTTTTAATTTTTTTATAAATTTCTTTTTACCAGCCGTCTTTTGTAAATAATCTATTTAAAAAAAAACGTAAAAATGTAAAACCTTGCAAAACTATTTAGGTTCAACTCGATGCGATGAAACGGGCGCGATGATGCCAAATTTTGTAAACTTGAAAAAGCCATATTTCGAAAACGATTAACTTTTCACCCATGTGTTTTTGACTATTTTGACTTGTTTTAAACTCCACTATCGGCAATTAAAGTCATGAGCATCATACTTTTTACACCCTGTATATTTGATTTTAAATTACTTTTCAGGTCAATTATTAGGGTATTAATATAACTTTTAATAGTTGGATGTATGTTCATGGTATAGTTGGATTAGTGTAAGAATAAAAATTGGTGCTCTTAAAAACATAAAAAGTATCTAAATAGGTTTGACTTAAACTGGCGGCCGCTTTTGTTTTTTTATGGAAAATTTTTTACATACCCGCGTGGGGAGCGGCACATTATAAAAAGCTAAGGCAGCCGCCCGTTTAAATCAAACCTTTTTAGCTACTTTTTATGTTCTTTTTCTTTTCAGAAATTTTTTATTTTTATACTGATCTAACTATAATTTGTAATCATGTATCAGTTAAAAAGTAAACGTAATTTCCATCACTTTCTATGTATCTTGGTAATGTTATTATTTTCAACGGTTTATTTAAATTTATTACTGTGATATAATAAATATTTAAACATATTACGAACACAGTTACATAACTAAAACTGACCTTATAAGAAAGTGAAATTAAGCGGTTTAATATTATTTGTCGGCACTGGCACTGGTAGTAGGTAAGACATAAAGTAGGTTAAAAAGATTTTTGTACGATAATTGTTAAGAATTTTAAAGAAGAAATTAACTTAAATTAAGAGCTTTAATCGACAACAGTACAAAAATTATAAGAATTGTTCCTCTAGAAAATGGGCGTGGCAAAAGAACGTTTCTTTAGACAAATGTTTTGCGAAGTATTTTACACTATTATAATCAGTGGCGTAGTCAACCTTTCAGGGGGGGGGGGCCAACGTTTAAAGGGGCCTCTTTTAAAACATTTTTTTAAAAAAAAAACACACAACAAAAAAACAAACAAATCTATATTTGAAACTTTAGGCCAGAAAGGAAAAATAATGACAATATAAAAAATGTTCTTACCCAGCAGTTTTTTTGAAAAATTTTGTAATTTTTGGCTGTGTTGCGCTAAGATCTTTTTTTTTTCACGATATTCCTGAACTCAGCACCTGACTTTTTTTTTTTTATCCATTTTTACTTTAACAAGTTTACTTGCATAGACAAAAAAACGACTAAATAAACCACAAAGAGGAGAATATGAGTACCAGAAATAAATAAATACGTTTGAAATCTGCCGATTTGCAATATTAAAAAAAAAAGAAAAACAATTCTGGAATATATCCAATACCGACAAAATAAAAGAAATGTCGCCACAAAGGATGCCGCCCCTAGCTTTTTTTTTTCCGCGGTGTTAGTGCTTTGAAGAGAATAACGCTCCGCTGACACTGTGGAACAGAAAATTATTAACAAAAAGTGTGGACAATTATTATTTTAAAATATGACTTAAAGGTGCGTTTAGACCTGAGCACGCACGCACTGATCCACCGCGAATGTGCAAGTGTAAACGGTTATGGGGGCACGCTCACGCTGTGTGTTTCTATGCGCGAATAGCTTCGGCGCGATCCGCCGGCTGTCGGCCTCGATGCGATGCTCAAAAGAATTAATTGGTTTGCGAACGACCAGTTTGAACGGGGTTGGGACTGTTGGGAGTATCTACGGGAAAGCACGTACTTCAACGGGCGACCAACTCGTAATAAAGTATTTTGTCTGTTGCATAAAAATGAAGTTTGCCACCAACGACAAGGTCTACGTTTACGAGCTTTTTTTTTTATCAAATTATACATTAAAATAAATGCACCTATGATTTCATCGTCGTCTTCCATTATTAACGCACTCCCGAACAACTGGATCAGCTTGTGCGTCGAAATATACATAAACCTATTTAAAAGCTTTTTCAAACGCAAACGAATGCGTGCATGGATGCTCACCTGCACGACTCAGGTCTAAAAAACCCCCCTTAAATTACACCAGCAAGTAAAAAAGTTTAAAGCACAGCATAGTATGTTGTGAATAATACCTGTTTTATATACGGTAGGTTTGTTTGGGCGCAGGGGTTTGGGCTAAGGGGGGCAGTCGCCCCCCTGGCCCCCACCCGGCTACGCCACTGGATTATAATATATATATATATATATATATATATATATATATATATATATATATATATATATATATATATATATATATATATATATATATATATATATACCTAATGTAGTTAAACGACATCACAGAAAAAAATCTTTAAATACGTCTAAGTCTTTAATATTTTAAGAGTCCATTAACATCGCAGGGTTTTTATTATCTATAACAATATACGCATTTATAGTCCATTCAAACGCGGGGCCGGGTGCGCAATTTTTCTGCAAGTGGAGACTAATTAGGGTACCCTTTTTTTTTTGGGTAGCTGATTCCGAATTTCGATCCCGCAGTTTGGGGAAAATTTGGAATCACCCACGAAATGCAAAAAAAACCCTGTATGGTTTTTTAACCAAAAAACCTATAAAAACTTATGAAAATGCTCTTAGAAAACCCAGAAAATACTCTCAGGGTAGTTTTACGATTTTAGCGGGGTTTCCCCAGCCCAAATCTGGCATTCCCTAAAAATGTGGAAAACACCCTTTTAGGTTTTTTTTTAAAAAAAAACTTATAAAAACTTTTTTGAAAATGCCCTATAGGCACCTAGAATACTTTTGGGTACGTTTTTTGAGTCGCTGATTCCGAATTTGGGGGTCTAAAATTACCCCTAAAAGGGCAAAAAACCCCCTTTTTAGGGGTTTCTTAAGAAAAGTCTTATAATTTTTTTTTAATTATTTAATGATACAATTGTGTTTTGCATAACATAATTTAATTTGGTTAAATTAAACTTTCGGGAATTATTGGGGGGAAAACAACCTCATTTTCCTAAAATATCGTAAAATTAAAAAACAACCCAAAAAAAACTTTACTTTCAATCCAAATTGGGTAATTTCTTTTAAACCCTCAAAAGGGGGGCGAGGGGTATTACTATAATTTTTAGGTAGGAAAATATTTTATTTATTTATAATTTTAGAAGCACACATTTTTTTGGTTTGCATGTTTTTTTTAATTGAACGATATTTTAGGGATAATGAAACCCTAAAATTTAATTTATGCTGTAAATTATAGTCATGAAAATCAAATTTTATTATTATTAAAAACAATTTCTATGCATTTTTCATAAGATTATTCTTAAAATGGGGGTATGGTAGGTAAAGAGTGTTTTTGTCCCCTTGGGGGTTTTTTGGGGAATCAACGGTTTCGGTATCTCCAAATTGAATCAGCGACTCAAAAACGTACCCTAAGAGTATTTGTAGGTGCCTTAAAAACATTTTTATAGACTTATAAAAACAACTCCAAAAAAGGGTGTTTTCCCCTTTTTAGGAGTGATACCGGTGTTCAAGGGTTTCGAACCCAAATTGAATCAGCGACCCAAAAACGTACCGTGAGAGTATTTTCTAGGTACCAAAAAGCATTTTTATAAGTTTTTTTAATAAGATTTTCATTTAAAAAAAACCTGGTGTTTTTTTGTTTTAAGTGCAACAACTAAAAAAAAACGTACGTTGAAGGTACCCAGGACCTGTGTTTTGATGAACTATTTACTGGTCAAGACCTACTGTACAAATATAAGATTATATCCTTTGAACAATTTAGCTGTTTTATGATATACTTTTACAAAAATGAAATGCGAAAAAGTTTGGGTTAATCTTATTAATTGATTATAAAAAAAATAACTGTTAAACGAAACGGTATTTCCTCCATATATAGAAAAATACTACAAATACCCAGAAACCACAAGAATAAGGATTTAGAACGATAAAAAACGTATCTATAGTATCAAGGCATAAAAAGTGGGTACCATCAATTGCAGGAGGCACTATTATTAGTAAATTACGTAGTAGGAAGTTTATAAAAAAATCAGAATATAATGGGGTGCCACCTAAAAAAAATAATAAATTGTAATTTTTGTTGTATTAATTTGTGTGTGGTGGGTAATTTAAGAACTTTATAGGTTGGGCTAACATCCAATAAGATTAGTTTTTCTTCTGGTCCAAGGTGAGAACTTATATATACAGGATGCCTGGGAAATGTGAAAATCTCCCGGATAGAAAAAAAAACCCGAAAAAATTAAAAAAAATATTTCCGTATAGGGCCCCCTTTTCGAAGATATTGGATCTCAAAGAGCTTCAATGGAATCAAGTTTTTTACATAAAAATTATTAAACTACCAGGTTTTTTAATTTTATTTTAATCAGATGTAATACCAAGTAAGATCTTTAAATTACTATCCAAGAAGTATTGTGAATTGCTCACAGGTGCAGGGACGGACTAGTGTGACACTCACTATCTTTTTTTTTCGCCCTGTATTGAGAACTTGACACTGTTTTTTACAAACCTTTAACCCTTAATAAAAAATTTAAAAACCTTCATTTATATCGTAATCCTAACCATTTTCGTCATACATTTAGACTGTTAGTCCCCCCAAATTCTGTCGGTTGAATACGGAAAGGGGTTTTTTCCTGTCACCAACCTAATATTTTCAATAAAAGCAAAATTTTAGGTAAAAACTTTGCTCATTTTCATACGGGAGTATTCTTTACTTTTATGTCCAGAAGATTTACATTTTTTTTTTATATCCTGTTTTATATATATATATATATATATATATATATATATATATATATATATGTATATATGTCGCAGGCGAATTGAATAATTCGACTTTGCAAAAAAACTAGGCAACGCGGAAAATGCCGGCGTTTTTAACAATTCAATGCATTTCTGCAACAAGCCGGGCTTTCTCGGGTTCTGCAAATGACTAACCAGGGCTAGGCGGATTAAACAGTAATTAAATTCTGAATGACAAAACATTAAATTTAGTCATTTTTAATATGTAATTGCCTTCTCAAGATTTAAGAATAATCAATTTATTAGCGGTATTATTTTTGTAAACTATTATTTTTTAAAACTAACCACAACTAACCAAAACTATATTGTTCAAATGTAAATGAGAAATTAATGAACTCTAAAAAAATGCACCGCCTTTCCTCTTTAATTCGATCCTGAGTCCATAGTTTCTTTGTAAAATTTATTTGGGATTTTGGAATAATATAAATGAATTTTTTATAATCATCGTCCTGATATTGTCCTTAAAAGAAGGGTCGTCGGTGATTTCATCTATTCTTTTTTTTCTTTAAAAAAGGGAATAAAAAAGAAACAAGTGTCTGGGGTTTTTTTCGTACAAAACAAATAATGCATACATTTTAGGTTGAAAAAAACCCCGAAAACGTAGGTTCAACGTTTTGTAAATCTGAATAGTCATTTTTTAAAAAAATGACATATTTGTTTAATAGGTCTAGCTCTAGTCAGTCATTTTGCAAAACGCCTGAAAATAGCCAGGTCGTTGCAGAAATGTATTGAATTGTTTAAAACGCTGGCATTTTGCAAAACACCTAGTCTTTTTTTCAAAAGCCGATTATTCAATACGCCTGGGACATATATAAACTGAAACAAACTTGTTTTCTAAGCTACTTAAAGCAATTATTTGGATATACCAAACAAGGTTTGGCTATCCCTATAAAAATGTTTATTTTATCTAGTCCATATAAGTTTTTTTTCTTTTTCTGTGAAGGGGATTCTAAAAGGAATTATTCTTTATATTTTTATGTTTGCCAAAATGCTTCACAGCTAAATATGTTTATATCTAATGATATTTTAGTGGACTTCTTTTTTTACCTTCCTTTTAAAACCCTTTTTAAATTTCTTTCATCAAACAAGGTACAACATAGTGTTTAAACAAAATATAATAAATTATCACGGTTATAACGGATCTGGCTCTCTTCGCTTAATCATTTTTAAATTTATTTACACATTAAAATATTTCTTAATAATTTACCGCGAACTCTATGTAATGGAATTTAATAGGTGATATATCTTAAAAAAATAGATTAATAACACTAAATAAAAAAAAAAAACGATTTTAAATTTATTAATTTTTTATTCGGTCATTATATTAAAGTAAAACGAATGACTGTTTAAAGGGGAAGCAATCGACACTTTACTTTACTCAAGAGGAATGTATATAATTTTTTTGAAATTACTTTTCATTCAAATTTTTAAAAAAAATTATTTTGAATTTGTGTTCTATTCTTAAATTGTGGTTTGATTTTTTGGGGAACCCCTGATTAAAACTTGTCAAAGTATAACGTAAGATTTAAAAATTTTGACAAAACAAATAAGTTGGCATGCTTGCCTGGTACGGGGAAAAAAAGTTGTTTTCACCCTTATTCAGGGATTAAAGATTTTTAAGAAGGTAGTAGAAAATAGTTATTAAAATAAAAAGGGGAGGGAAAGTGCCTCTTTTTTCCCTTTTGTGGATAATTGATGCACTACGCGAAGCGGAGGGCATTAAATCCAAGGGGGAAAAATACACTTTCCCTCAAGAGGAATGTATATAATTTTTTTGCCCCCTTTTTTTCTTTCACATATTTAAAAATTATCTTTAAATTTGTGTTCTATTCTTAAATGGTTTTGATTGTTTGGGTAAACCTCTGTTTTAAAAAAAATTTGTCAAAGTATAACGTAAGATTTGAAATCATTGACAAACATAAATTAAATTGACATGCCAGGGAATATGGAGGTAAACCGTTACCTTTCTAGGAGGTAAAGTGTATCCTTATTTGGGGGTTGAAAACGGTTTTTTTCCAAGAAGGTAGTAAGAAAAACATTTTACGAATTTTTGCTTACCAGCTACTATTATTTGCTTGCTTACTACTACTTGCCCCGTATCATTAATACAGCTGATACGGCGGTAGCTACGCCCCTGAAAGAAAACTAACGTGACTAAAAGAATAAAACAAGGTATTGTATTTTTATATTATTGTGTAGTCCTTACACCCCGTTCTGTACGATAATTTGATTGAACAATTTAACTTTATTTTTCAAACTTCACCGCCCCATAGTTTAAAAAATTAAGAAGTTTAGAAGATATGTTTGTAGGATTTTTTTTCGTATTTTATCCATCTTTAAATTTTCGCAATAAGAAACACCCTGTATATCGACAGTTCCGGCAATTTTTTTCATAAGGTCCTATTTAACATCCCATAACCATGTTTCAAATCTTTAATAATCAAACCAAAATGGTTTAAAAGTTAGGGAGTGGGGTTCTGGTGTACAATTTAGGATGAACAGTATTTTTAGCAAAAGTAAAAATGAGACTTGAAATACCTCACCAAATTGTAATATTTAAAAAATAAACATTGTTTTACGCCTTTTTTCGTAGATTTTGCTTTGGCAACTGTTCTATAAATTGTAACATGGTTAGAACTGCAACTAACTCAATTCAAAACATATTTGTTGATCAGTCGCCCGCGTGGCAGCAAATTTGGTGCTTTTTTTCCGTTCGAGTTTGTAACGCTTATTTCATACAACTCTTCACACGTCTTTTAACTCTTAGGGGATGAAGTTTTAAAAATACTACCACTATCTACTTTTTTGAGTAGGTAATGTAAAGCCTAATCATATGGAAACTTTCAGATTTACAACTTAAAAAATGACGATTTTTCTATACAAACTTTTATTCCCATTTAAACTCTGACCCCAAAAGGGATGTAATTTAAAATATATATAACAGATCATTTTTAATCAAATCAATATCCTACATATAAATTCTCTTATACTTCTAAATTGAAAAGCCTAATAAAATTACCAACTCCCCATATTAACAATTTTGATACAAAATTTCATTTACATTCTTAAACTTCCAAGGGATGTAATTTTAAAAATGTTAAACAGATATTACATAACAATGTTCACACTTCTGAATCCAGAAATGACGAACATCCAAACAACTTTAGCCTCCCCATTCTACCCTTTTAGGAGAAGAAAGTTTACTAAAATCCTTTCTAAGCTGAAGCCTCTCATTTTCTGCAATCAGAAGTCTAATTACCCACCTCATATTATAACTTCAATAATGACAATTTTTCTGTACAATAATTAATCAGAATCAAAAGCCTAAATATCAGTTCTTCATGCTTCAAGTCCAGAAATTATAAAGTTTTAAATGAACTTTCATCCCCCATTCTCCCTTCTTGGGGGTGAGTTTCCTGTACTATTTACATAAAGCCTATATTTACCAGGAATAATAAAGGGATTCTTAAAAACCGCGTTTACACCAAAGTCTTCCAATTAAGTTTTCCACAAGTTGCGCAATTTGTTGCTTTTTCTACAAAATACAGCACCTTTTTCTGTCTTCCAATTGTGAAGAGACTCCAGCCACTTAATTTTAGCTTCGCGGACTGTCGGTAAGATCAAAGAAAGTTGACAACTGTGTGGAAGACGGTTTGCTGCGCGCTTGCGCAAGCAACTTGTAGAAAACTAGTGGAGAACTGGAAAACTACTACCTAAACCTTTCGCGCCAATTTTTTGGCAAAATGCTTTCCACTTGTTTATCCAAATTCAAGTGAGGCAGCAACTTTTAGTTTTCACAAAAATCTTCCACTTGTTGCTCTAATTTGAGAAGTGCAACTTTAGTTGCAAATTTTAGTTTTCTAGAAACAATCTTTTGTCAACTTTTAATGTCAACTTTAGTTGTCAACTTGGTATAAACGCTCCCTATCAAAAGATCAAAGTTGACAACTAAAGTGGAATATTTGTTGCTGCACGCTTTGCACAAGCAACTTGTAGAAAACTAGTGGGGAACTGAGAACTACTGCCTAAACCTTCTTGCTAATTCTTTGGCAACAAGTTTTTCACTTGTTTCTCTAAATGTGAGAAGAGCAACTTTTAGTTTTCTACAAAATCTTCCACTTGTTGCTCTAATTTAAGAAAAGCGAACTTTAGTTGACAACTTCTAGTTTTCTACAAACGATTTTTTGTCAACTTTGGTGTAAACGCGCCCTAATAATGAAAGAATTTTTTAAATCGGTCCAGTAGTTTCCTGAGCCTATTCAATAAAACAAACAATCAAATCTTTTCCTCATTATAATATTAGTATAATTATAGATAAATTTTAAAATTTTTATTAAAATACAAGCTTTTAAAATTGTTATTCTGTGTAGGTAATATTATCTAGCAACTTCTTACGTTTATTTTTTCAACCCCTACATGTAAGCACCTGGCTTAGTCACCAAATGAAAGCACAGAACAGCGACACCGACATCGACATCGACATTCTCCACCACCTTATCAAAACAGCCTTTTTATTAACGAAGCCAACGACCTCGCCCAAGCTGCCCGAGAAGATACTTCCATTTTTTAGCAAGAAGGTGAGTAATCCGTATGTAAGATGCGAGTTAAATTTTTATTACACCACTACTAACATATCGATATGATCGGGAATATTTTGGCGACCCCCAGCCTTTGCTAAGTTTATAATATTTATAATCATATGTTACAGAACTCCATCCATCGCACAAGTCAAACAAAAAAGGGACAAACCTTGAATTTATTTAAACGAAACACCCATAATAGGCATATTAGTTAAGCTAAATATATCGTAACCTATTGTTCACGTTATTGTATTTAAAGCAAAAGAGTTTCGAAACTGTTTTATTATTTTAAACACTATGATATGTATTTGTTTTATTACTTTATTAGTTAGTAACTACCTTAACTACTTTGTTAAATAAATTAATAAATATAGTAACTACAAAAGTTTAAAATAATCAGATACCTAAATTTGAAGGCTTAAATAAAATTTATATTTAATTAATAATATTTCAGAAATGCAGGTCAAACTGTATTGTTATGGACATTTAAATGATTGTACTAGTCAAGTTGTACAAAATTTCTGAAAGCTCTTAACTCTACAAAGTCTACACATAGTACGAGACAAAGATGCAAACATGTGATAAATATGACAAAACTCTTTGTTTTAGAAAACTGCGATACTAGGGTATTTTGTCTTCTAACTAGAATGGCTGATAATTTGTCATTTTATTTTACCTTGGAAGAGCCTTACGGAGGTTCATAGCCTTAGTACTGACGTGTCGTTGGTATCTTAAGAAGTAAGACACCACACTAACACGCCACCACAGAGGAATTTAAAGTTTGAAGGGGGAAAAGACCTCTGCAGGCAGCATGTTACAGGGTCTAGACACTCTAGTGAATTTGGTGCATAACTGAGGCACACCGTGTTTCTGTTTTGCAGAGCCGTTTGCGATCGAGACGAGACGAGATACAGTTTGTTCGTCTCTCGTCTCGAAATTCCCGAGATAATATATTTCGAGACGAGACGAGACAAGGGTCGACGAGACGAGACAAACGTTTGTCTCGTCTCGTCTCGTTTTGTCTCGTTTGTCTCGAGTTGTTTTGGTTTATTTCAATTAAATTAAATCCAATATACAGTGTAGTAGTAATGTAGATAATTTTAATAAAAATAATACCGGAAGTTCTATAAAAATGCTTTGGAATCTGTCGACTTTCTATTTTTAGGTACATGTTACACATTTTTTTAAACTACTTTTTATGTCTGCACAGGCACAAGATGGTGATAAAAGACGTATTGTTTAAA
>JAHBCN010001208.1:65000-126553 GCA_019359885.1 Listronotus oregonensis | reverse complement strand
TATATATATATATATATATATATATATATATAATATATATATATATATATATATATGTTGAACGTAGGTTTTTGGATGGTAAAAATTAAATTTTATTTCCTTTTTTCAATCTTTGCGGGGATTTTTTTGATTTAACACCAGTTGGCTTTTTCGGATCTTGGGGGCTGCTCGACTTGGAATGTCGAAAGTCAGCACCACCCAGGAAACCAAAACCAAGGATGGCCTCGTAAAATTTTCAGACAACATTAAACAAAAAAAAAACAATATATATATATATATAAATATATATCGATCATATGCGTACGTATTTTGAAAAAAAACCCTAATCAAGCAAAATATATTTTACTTTGCGCTCTTCGACATGTTATCAACTTTTATTAAGATCTAAAGGTCTATCCTATAAAATTGGGAATCATTAGATATTGATAAATTTTTTTTTAAGTTTTTAAATCTATCTTATTTAAACTCTTTGGGACAAATTTAAAAACAACCTTTAAATATACGATAATCTTCTTGGGGCTAAAAAATATGATTTTGAGATTTTGAATATTTTAAAATAAGGTGTCTCTTACGATGCATTTTGGTTTGAACACACTAAATAATAAAGTATTCAGTAATTAGTTAGAGAATTTACCTCTTTTTTTTCCAAATTAAGTATTTTTAGACCTGCTGATGCGTATTTATTTTTGAGTGATATAAATATTTCCATTTTTATCGACTCCCGCGTAATACTCATTTATTAAACGCGTGTTTAGTAAATTAAACCTAACCTTAAAATAACTCAATATTATTTTGATACTTTCGCTCCGTCGATTCTGATGTTATAGATAGCTCAACATAAATAGCTTAGCTACAGAACCTATTTGATTGGCGTAAATTCTATAGACTTGATTTTTCCGTCCATTTAAGCGTTTATTAAGGCCAGGTTTTGATTTAAAATCGCTATTTTTGATACAAATTGCGAAATGTTTGTATTTTAGACTTGCGACGTGAAGATTGCCTGCAGCCTGGTTTAACAACCTGTCAAGTGCTAAAGACGATGATTTTGAAACTCATCGGACAAAATTTTGGGACGGAGGTAGATTACAGATTGGATCTACGCCGCAAGCGGTTGGGTGCTACTAGGGTTCTTGGGGTCACTGATTACGATTAGAGGGTCAGTTAACCAGCATCATGTCGGAGTTAATGTCATTTGAAGGCCAAGTAAAAAAAAAAACCATTGGAAAAATCTGGAAAAATTCGTGAACATGTCTTTGAGGTCGCTAAATCCGAATTCGGCGTCTAAATATGATTCAAAAAATCGGAATTTAAGGTCAGTTTACCTTTATAAGGTCAGGTTAAAGTTCATTTAAAGTCAGGTGAAGAAATAAGCTGGGAATAATCAGGAAAAAAATATGTATATAGATAGATCCAAAGTGTAAATAAACGCCGGATTCAGGTTCAGCGACCTTAAAAAACATGTGCTTGAGTTTTTTCAGATTTTTCCAATGATTTTTTCTTCACTTGATCTTCAAATAACGTTGAACCTGACGTGATGGATGTTAACCGACCCGCTTATCGTAATCAGCGACCCCAAAAACTCTAATAGCACTTCATCGCTTTCGGCGTTCCCGTCTAGATCAAATGTTGACCAGAGTTATGTATATGGGACGTCAGCTAAGAAAGAATTTTAGGAAGCTTTCCCCTAAAGGGGGTGAAATTTAGTATAAAACTTTTGTTATTTTTAGACTTAGAAGTACAAAAATTGATATGTAGGCTATTGATTAAGATTAAAAGTTATGTAAACTTTTTGCCAGATTTTTGGAATGAATTGCCTTGGGGATGAAGTTCATACACTGATCAATCACAAAATTTTAATAACTGCTTGCCCTGTGAAGTTAAAATTTGGCACAGGGCTACATTATGACCAGAAGACGTCAGCTAAGAAACGATTTTACCCCTAAAGGGGTAGGATGAGGAGCGAAAGTTTGCATGGAATTTCGACATTTCTGGAAGTATGAAAATTGGTATATAGACTATTGATTACGACTATAAATGATGTGTTCAAACATTTTTAGAAAGGGATGTATCCCTTGGGGTGTTAAAATGGGATTAAAATTTTGTAAAGAAAAATTGTCATTTTTAAAGTTGTACATATGAGAGTTGGTAATTAGGCTTCCGATTACCCAGAAAAATATAAAGTGGTAGTATTTTTGGAATTTCATTTTCTGATGGGTTAAAATGGGAAATAAAAGTTTGTATGAGAAATTTATCATTTTTGGACGTAGAAATATGAAAATGTAACCATTTTTTATATAAAAGATATATATTTGCATAGTTTGCAATATAAGAATTCATCAGGAAAGAATAAGTATTGGTAGATTTTTTTGCGACACACCATTCTTGTGTTTTTGATGCATTAAACTAACCAAGATTTTTGATTTAATATAAACTGAAGGTCATTTGAAAAAAATATCTTTAATTCTTAGTGGTAGTTTTCTAAATTTTGGCAAAACTATAGAATAAATAAATTGTAAAAGATAGAACCTGACTAATGTTAAAGGGAAATAGAGTTAGTGCCAGTACTGAGCCCTGGTGGAGCTTATCACTAATTTGGTATAGGACAGAAAACTGACAATTCACAATAAATAATATATGCCGATTGGAAAAGAAACTAGAAAGCTAAGAACAATTTTCAGGTAGCTGAGGGTAGAAAGAAAATTTTTATAGAATCATTTTTGCCAGATGTGGTCAATATGTTAAGAGCAACAGTCTGGGAATAGCCTAAGGGTAATAAACTTAACAAGGAGTGCTCGATCCCATTTAAGCCCATATACGATCATTTAAATGTCAATTCGGTATTTGTGACGTAATCTGTTTGCCTGTTTGTTTTGTTTACAAGAAGTATAAAGTCTTATTTTTTTTTAAATGTTATACATTACAGTTCTAATAGAAAGTGCATATCCAAAATAGTTTTTAAAAGTTGAATATTTAACAAAAATTAATAAAATAAATCTACTTTCTGGGCAAAATGGGCAAACGGGTGACGTCCAAACATAACCTACATCTGCGGACAAAAAGTAAAAATCGAGCACTCCTTGTTAAGCTTACTACCCTTGAGAATAGCCCAGGAACATAAGACTTGTTCCAGTTAAGTAAAACAAATAAATGATCTTGATCTTTTGTGACTTTCCTACAGTCTGTCATGTATAATTTTGTTTTTTTTAAATACTTTAAAATTTACAAAATATTAATGTTTTTTTTTTATCTTGCAAACAACTTGAAGAAAAGATATTGATCTTGTTAGAAGGAAGTGTTTTTGATTTTGTCTTGGAGATGGGTTGCACACGTGCTGCCTTCCAGTTGTCCAGAAAAATACCCTTATAAAAAATCCAGAAAACCTCAGTTAAGGTAGCTGTTTGTTTAGGAGCACATATTTTAAGACACACACACACGCAAATAGGATACGTTAGGTGTAATACTGTAATATTTAGAATGGGTTAGTTATAAATTACCACCACTAAAGTTAAAAATATGATTAATGCAGAACTAAGATAATTGGACTTAAGCTTAACTTACATTTGCCCATTTGCTTAGTGTGTAATTTTAAACTTTTAGCTTAGGGCTAAAGAAAAGCATTTCTTAAAGAAACATTTTTAATATTATCCTATAAAATTTATATTTTAAAACAATAATAGAAAACAAATAATAATGGTCACCAATAAAATTAGAATTATGTCATCTAAGTTGTCTATTTAATAAAAGATATTGTAATTGGACTAACACGTTTTTTTTTACACCACAGGAATAAAAGATTAAGACTTAATTTAAACTTAAAATATAATTAAAACGTTATTATTGGGTACACGCCAAAAAAAATCTGACCGCTGGATTAAGTTATTATATTTTATTTTTATCTTAAAGACGGTGGCAGACTTGCCACCGAAACGAAAAAATTTTTTTTTTTTTTTTGTACCCAACGAGAACTTTTTAATAAAGAAATCCGCCACAACAATACAGAACATAATATCTACACATAAAATATAATTTTAAGCTAAAGATAAAAAAATATAAAATCCCAAACCATAATTAAACCAGTGATATCAATAAAATATTTTATAATTAATATAATTTTTTTTAACTGTGGGAAATTTATATAACAAAATAAGTACCAACTTCTTTAAAATTTACGTTAAATTTATAAAAACATTTACATAAATACACATTAATAAAAATATACACTAAAAAATTAAATTATTATTTCCCATTATTAAGTTTGTCTATTGTTCAATTCACGTCCCTATTTAAACATCTAAAATATAGGATCTGACAATATTACAATCACAAGATATTTTTCAGATAAACTAATTTTTTTCTCACCTGAAAAACAGCCTTAATCTTGTGTTAAATTTATAGTTTCAGTACCGCGCAATTTAATAATAGATGGTCTAATTTTAGTTATAATTTTAATGGCATGACAAGTAATTTTAAATTCTGCATTGGTTAGTCATTAAACCCAACTTTTAAAACTATCTTTATTAAAATACTTTTACAATTATATAAAAAGCTGACTTTTGGTATTTATAGACGCCCTTTTTAACCTTATGACGGACCCCCAAGGCTTGCATGAAGCCTGAGTACTTAATATCGTGGGGTTTAGATTTTTTAGACGTTTAACCCATTTTTTTCCATTTCCGTAAAGGTTGTTCAGGTACCGAAACATGCATATATTAAATTTTCACGGCTTCTTTTAGAGCTTATAAAAATGACTACTTTCACTAAACTTCTACCTATTAACATTTGGGTAACGCCATACAGAGGAGATCTATAATTTAACGTGGATTCCGAACCACACGTAACGGGACGCTATTCAGTGACTGTCACCCATCCAAATACTAACCGTCCCGGCGTTCCATAACTTTGCTAATCTTACAGAGAGCGGGGTTTGAAACCTATACCCAAAAACATTTAAAGACATATATATATACAAAATATATATATATATATATATATATATATATATATATATATATATATATATATATATATATATATATATATATATATATATATATATATATATATATATATATATATATAATATATATATTTATATATATATATATATATATATATATATATATATATATATATATATATATATATATATACATATATATATACCGGGTGACAACGAAATCACTACCCAGCCCTTCATTTTCAAATTTTAAGATGCTGTAATATATCATAAGATGCTGATTTTGGATATTACAACATGTCTCTATCACTTCCGGTTTAACCGGAAACGACATCAACTTTGATTTTTTCAATGGAATACCCTATATATTTTTTAAAATTTGGATTCTACGATTCATTTTTGATATAAAATGTATATTATGTCCTATTCCTATCTCTGCTAGTTTTTGAGAAAATGGCGATTAAAGATGTCCAAACTACAGCATATTATGCAGTTTTATGGGAAAACAAATGAATTTTATAAAAAATTATTATGTTTAATTTATTTTTTTCTGAAGACTCTATCTGTTGAGGTCATAATGAAACTATTTCCGGCTTTACCGGAAGTGCTGCGAAAATCGACTTTTCCAATATTGTTACTTCAAAAATTTAAATGCAACACCCTTATTTTTAAATTTGGATTCTACGGGTTATTCCTGATATAAAATCTGATAATATCCTATATCTATCTTTGTTAGTTTTTGAGAGAATGGCGATTGAAGATGTCCAAACGACCGCATGTAATGCAGTTATAGAAACAAATAAACGTAAGAAACATTTAATATTTTTTTAATTTAATTCTAAATTATTTTTTAATTATCTACTTAAAATAAAAAACTAATATTAAAATAACAAAATTCTCCAAAGAGACGGCCTGAATTATTTTAGGCTTATTAAATTTCTAACATTTATTTGTTTTCCCCCATAACTGCATAATGTGCGGTCGTTTAGATTTTTAATCGCCATTTTCTTAAAAAGTAACAAAGATAGGTAGGTATATGATATTATATAGATTTTATATCAGAAATGACCGTAGAATCAAATTTAAAAAATATACGGGTGTTCATTTAAATTGAAGTAATATTATTAGAAAAATCAGTTTTCGCAGCAGTTCCAGTAAAGCCGGAAGTATTTTATTATGACCTCCCAGATAGATCCTGCAGAAAAATTAAATTAAACATAATAATTTTTATATCATTTATTTGTTTTTCCATAAAACTATAATGTGCGGTAGTTTGGACATCTTTAATCGCCATTTTCTTTAAAACACAAAGATAGGTATAGGATATAATGTAGATTTTATGTCAGGGAATGATCCTTAGAAACCAAATTTTGAAAAAAAAGGTTTTCCCTTAAAAAAATCAAAGTTGATGTCCTTGTTTAAAACCGGAAGTGATAGGCACATCTTATAATATCAAAATCGGCATCTTATAATATAATATGTCATTCTAAAATTTGAAAGCCATATGTTTTTATTCAAGAAAATGAAGGTCGAGGTAGTGATTTCGTTTTCACCGTATATATATATATATATATATATATATATATATATATATATATATATATATATATATATATATATATATATATATATATATATATATATATATATATATATATATATATATATATATATATATATATATATATATATATATATATATATATATATATATATATATATATATATATATATATATATATATATATATATATATATATATATATATATATATATATTTATAGTTTTAATTTCGTATTCCTACAACTAAAAGTTAATAGGTTGAAAAATTAGGTTTGACGCAATTTTTTTTCTTTGAAAAGATTACTTTTAGCAACCTGGGGTACACTTGCACCTCAAAAGATGCTTCGGTTCGGTCTGTCTCAAGAAGTTATGTCGAATGCACTGTTTCCATCCATAAGAGGGCAAATTATACGGACCAGTTTATATTGTTTATACAGGATGTAATATAAAGGTTCGAATAAACAGTATAATTCTTAGTAAACTTTTTTTATATGTAGTTTTGCTCTATCTAAGTTACAGGGTGTTAAAAATTAAAAAAAAAACTTGTTTTAGGTATTACCTTTGGAACGCAAGAAGATAATGAAACGAAATTTTAGCCATATCTTATTTTGATAGTGTCCTAGTAACAGTAAAAAAATCAGGACTTTGTAGATTACTCAGTGGCGTGCATTCGAATGTTATCATAGAGCTTAAAAAAAATGTGGTACGCCACTAGCAAAATATTTTTATATTTCCTCAAATTTATTTATTTTTTTGTTTCAAATAAAATTGGCCTTTGGAGCTTTCTTTTTGATCTCTTGTTATTTTCCTGTAATTAGGCGTTTTGTAAATACCAATAAATGCGTACACAACAAAGTGTAGAAACAGGAAGAAAAATGTGAAAAAAATATAACCTTTATCGGGTATTTTTTGACTAAATTTTAATAACAAGTTGCATGGGCATTTAAAAGATATTCTTAGAGGTTTAAAATAAAATACTACAAATTAATTAAAAGCAATAAATCGACTATTAATTTACAAATTTAAAGTAATAACTAATTAGCAATAATTAATCAATTAAAAAAATAGTACAAAAGATGCTGAAAATGTTTTCCCTCAGCTGCAATACATTTTTTAATTTTTTGTATCTTTTGCAGTAGTTTTCGAATAATATTGTTAATTAGTTATCAATTTAAGTTTGTGAGTTAATAGTACATATTTCATTGTTAATTTATTAGTAGTATATTATTTTAAACATCTAAGAAATTTTTTAAATGCCCATGCAACTAGTTTTCGCTAGTTTTGATGAGTTAACATAAGTAAAAACATATCCCTAATGTTTATGTTTTTAAATTTTTATTTACTTCTCTATATTTGGAAACGAAAAAATTGGTATTTACAGAATGCTTAATTACAGGAAAACAGCAAGAGATTAAAGAAAATTTAAGAAACCAATATTGTGTAACACAAAAAATCAAATTTGAGAAAATGATCAAAAAAATTACCAGTGGCGTACCACCTTTTTTAATCTACGGCAATATCCGATTCTGAGTAAACTACGAAGTCAATTTTTTTACGCTTACCATAGTTTTACTTAATTAAGCTCTTGCTACAATTTTGATACAATATCTTCTAACCTATAAAAGTCATAACAGCAAACATTTTTTTTAACACACTGTAACTTAAAAGCAAGTAGTAGTGTAAAAGTACACAAGAACTTCACTGTGTAATTTTTTCCACACTATGATGAGCGATGATCGCGTTGTTAAATTTAGCGATGGACTTAGCAATTGTTAAAAGTTAACAACGGTTTAGAATGTTTAACAAAACGTCATTGTCAGTGTTATTCAATGATTTTAGTAGGCAACCTGTCAAAATCTGACATTTTGTTAAACATTCAAAAACTGTTGTTATCTTTTAACAATTGCTAAGTTCATTGCTAAATTTAACAACCCGATCATCACTCGGCCGTATATGTTACAAATCTGATAAGCAAAGATTATTTAAAAACAAATTTTTCGTAACCCTCGAATCTAAAACGTCAAAAAGAATTTAAAGAGTTCTTTACTTTCCCCATTTCATTGAATAACTGCAAAGTAAAAAATGTTTTTTTTTTATTTTATTAAAAATTAAAATTTCTTATCTCAAAATCCAATCGAGTAAGTACATATGTTAGTTTGAATCCAAATCCTGGTGACACCATCGAGTTTACCGTCGTACAATCCCTATTCCATTGAATAACTGCAGAGTAGAAACTAGTTATCTTTTAATTTTATTTATAAAAATCATAATGTTCTATTTAGCCGCTAATCCACGGCTATGAACAACCTTAATTATAAACTTTAATTATATGCCTTCCATTAATTCTGATTACCAGATCCACCTCCATATTAACCGATTGCAGGCTAATATTCGGCATATTTCAGGTAGCAAATGCATTCGACCGTCGAGCTGCAAATTTCCAATTAATTAGTTGAAGTTACATGGCACTAATTATGCAGCTGATAAACAATAGAGCATCGCCAGTGTATCGGACATTGGCTAATGTATGTCCCTCTGTCCATGCGTGATTCCATATTGGAATAATTGGAATTGAATTTGTGTACCGGGTCATTTAAAAGTTATGTTTAGTTTACTTTTGTAGTATTTATTATGGATTCAATAACACTAAAATCTTGGACTTCCATTGTCTTTATTTGTTAATTGATACACAACGTTTTGGTTAGTGATGTATCTCCAACCGTTTTCAAGTGATAACTAAACTTTTAGTTATCACTGAAAGGTTGGGAACCATCACTACTTGTTATCAAATTAACAAATAAAACTGGAAGTCAAATTTTAGTGTTATTGAAACCATAACATTGTCTAACACTTTTAAAGAAACATTTATTATGGACTTTATAAGTACAGTTATATTCACTGAAAACGGGTACAAGTGTTATGACTAGATTGTGCCATATTTGCGTAAATCAGACTTTTTTTCGTAACGATGATAGACAAAACAAAAACATATAAAATTTGATAAATGATTGTAATGTATTAGAATATTTCTACAACGCAAAGTTAAACTTAACGTAACCAATACCAATGACAAAAACAGAAAACTATAATTAATTAATTAATGATATAAATTAATAAATTAACTAATTAATTAATGAATTAGTAATAATTAATTACTTGATAATTATAATAACTATTATTATTTTTATTTACAAAAATCCGACATGACGTATCCTATGGCTCCGTCTCCATAGGGCGCTATGCGGAAGACCACTATTCGCGTCCTCTCGTTCAGTGATCTTCGGCCAAATTCATTTGCCTCAGTAAACGAAGGGGCTCAAGGACAACAGATTTCTGCATTTTCATCACCAGTTGTTCGGGCGAATGTTCACATGCGGGAACACACTTTAGCTCCCCCAACACATTTTTTTTCATGCTCCCCAAAACGCCGACAATCAGGACAACCAATCGCACGTTATACTCCCGATAGAGCTTCCGAAGTTTGCCAAGAAGATCCTGATATTTGGCTCGTTTTTTTCGTTCCTTTATATCGATGTTAGTTTCAGCTGTGGCGGAGAACTCAATGACATACATAGAGTTATTCCTTTTATCAAGGAGAACGATATCAGGTTTATTGGCGCAAATTTGATGCCTCGTTGGGAATGCATAATTCGAATATATGCGACAGTTGTCATTTTCCACTACTGCCTCGATATCGCTGGTAGCAAGTGGCAGAATTGCTGTTTCATCGATGCCTTAATAATGTCTGAGGTGATAATAAAGTACCCGAAGCACATCGTTATGTCGGTGGATGTAAACACTAACAGCATGCATTGGACAAGCTGACAATAGGTACATAAGTGTTTCGGGTTGCTGCCGACAGGCTCGACAAGCAGTATCAGGAATGTTAGAAAACTGACTTCGGTATACCAATGTGATGATTACCCCATCCTGGCATGCAAATAGGAAACCCTCGGTCCCAGACTTAAGCTCGACAGATTTTAAAAACCAGAACGTAAGGTTTCGGGATAGATTGAGTCTTTCTATGTTTCGGTAAAATACTCCGTGTTGCGGCTTATTAATGTGTGTGTAGTCGTTTGGATCTATTGCAAATCTGAGACCGAATTTCTGCGCTGCGCTGCCTTGAATAACAATGCTTCAACATTAGCTATTTCGTGTGCTCTTACTAGTTGCATCAGTGGATCACTACTATTGGTAACTTGACAAGCAAGACCTAAATCCAGCCGATAATACATACACTCCAAGCTTATGAGGCCACGACCTTTCTGGTGGCGTGGGAGGCAAATACGGGATGTTTATGGGCGAGGATAAATGCTACGGTGAAGATGCATTATTTTTCGTGTGCTGCATGTCCAGCTCCCGCAGTTCTTCTCTTGTCCACTTAACCACTTCAAAAGAGTAAAGCAGTACAGGAACTGCTAGCATAGTAGTAGCAAGAACCTTAATTATTCCAGATAATTTGGTTTCTTAAATTCTTCGTAAACGTCGCCTGTAATCGCTTCTAAGCTCGGTCTTAACAAACAACCTGTCTGGAATTAAGTAATTAGGTTTACTGTAACAACTGGATCGAGGCCTTGTGAGCACTTGTGGATAACTTCCCATACTTCATTAGAATGGTTTGTTTTAAAATTTCTTTAATTTATTTTTATATATTTTTGCGGGTCATGGCAAGACTTTAATATTATTACGATTTTTTTACAGCATTTGCGGTATGGAACGGGCAATTATCTTGCTAAGAGATAAATTAGTTAATTGGATATATTTGTCCAACAGATGGAAACATTATATCTTCCAGAAAAGACATAGAATATGCGGCGTTAAACCTTTTCACCCAATCGCCAGCAGACACCAAGGCCATAAGCACCTATCCAACCCCATACATTTACAGAAAATTGCTCAGGTCTAAAAGCAAAGTCGCTAGGGAACGTTTTTTGAACTTGTATGGTCTGGACATTAGACACGAATTTGTCTATTATACGTTGACTGAGAAACCGTTTCATCAGTGAACGCTACCGTGTTTCACAACTGATGGTCGCGGTAGTTATAATTTAGGAAAAAAAGTTAACGCGACTGTTTCCGTTCTTCTGTGAGTATCATTTGTATCCGGAGCTACGCATTTTTTTAAGTCAGATTCTTTGACTCTTCTGCTAGCTCACAATTAAAGTTTTTTTTATAGATTTGACCAATATTAGTATTTTTAATCTTTGTTTTACACAGTAGCAGAAAGACACATTTTCCCAAATAAAAAAAAAACAACTTCAAGAAACTACTAACCAAGTTCTACTAATCATTTATGCACGTAAGTATAAACGCTTTAATAAATAAATAAACGATATCGTTAACTGAAACGACAGCACAACGTTTAAAATAATCGCGACCACCTAATTTTGTAAGAGTTTTGCAAAATTTTAACTAACACAAAAACATAAGAGCTATTAATAAAATAATGATGATATTCACTTGTGACCTTTTACTACGCCAAATTATTAATACTCTTAATATATTTTTTTAGTTAAACAATATAAATTACTAGCTTTAGTTTAAGATAAAAATATACAGGGTGTCCTATTAAAAATATAAAATTTTGTCATTTTCGGTTAGAATGGAAGTTAAATAAAGTATTGTCACTTGTCAGAAATCGTGTGTATTTGTTTCACAAAATTTATTCGGATCGCTCTGGCCCGTGTTTTGGTCTTTCGACTATTTTTAAAGAGCTTTAAAAGAAAACAACAGTTTGATGTGAGTATAAAGAAGTTGTTACTCTTGGGTTTTGCAGTAGTTGATTCATTTTTAGTTCTATATTTAAAAAAAAAAAATGTTAAATAATGAAAGGTCAATAAAAAAGGTAAAGACAAATAATGGGTATATTAGCTTGCGGTGCTCATGGCAGTCACCCCTCAATTACTGACCGTGCCATTTCTCAATTTCCCTGATCTCACGAAGCGGAGTTTGAACGGGGCAAAGGTAATACTTTTCTTCTTATATTATTAAATAGCTACCTCCATTGAAAAATGGACCTCATTTGATTTTATTAAGATTATGTCCTTGGAACACGTGCGGTAAATATGAAGAAATGAAGCCACCTATATATAAAAACCACCTATAAATAATGTATTGTCCTTTATAAGTTTTAATGCTAGTTTGGTCATTTATGATTCTTGGGAAGCTTGCTTTGTTCCATGAATTACACGCGCTGATTTTGGCTGAACTGACACTTCCGACTTTGACATTGTTCTGCGTTGATTCTTGTGCATTATTAATTTCTTCTTCGAAAGTTAGTTTATTTTAACGTGTAATACACGAAGAAATGATTTTTAAATATTTGACACCTTACCGCAATTATTATCGGACTATTCCATGGGTGTAAAACGACTCTTAACCTTTGAATAACATGTATAAATAATATATTTTTTGAACCAGTGATAAAAAATAACTAGGTACTCTTTATCGTAGTTTATCCTTAAAAAGGGCCTTGAATTTTATTATAATACTAATGAAAACAAGAAAATAAATCAAATCCTTGTTAGTCGCAGATTTCACTACATTTGTAAATTAATAAAAGTAAAATTAAGTGTAAGTGAATCGTTACATGAGCAACAACTTCCAGCTATTTGTTTATGTTCGTCTCGCATGCTTTTCCAGATTTATCATCTGGAACGTATAAATTAAGAAAGAAAAACATGTTTTGGATGCTGGACGGACTATTTTTGGAAACATCGCCTAGAATTTTTATATTGTACTTAATAAGTATTTAGTCTCGTGTTTGAAAATTTGGGTGGTCAAGGCCACTGGATGGCTTTTTGTAAGATTTTTTATTGGTACCTAGAGCATAGAAAATAACATTTAGCAGGGAATAAAAAATAATAACTTTTGTTTGCTAAAAAGTTAAAATTTTGTTTCCTCTAAAACAGTGGTTCCCAAACTTTTTTCTATGGCGCCGCCTTTTTTTGCTAAAAAATAAGGCATTTAATAACAACCATAACATTTGAACACTAATCTACCGAAGAACGTGTTGCTTTCCCTAGCAAAGTCAAATTCTTGGTTTTATCTTTGAAAGTGCCTCATCGGATAACAACATCAAGGACAAAAAACGGTTTTTTGTTTTAATTTTAAAATAGAAAATCCTTTTTTACATAAGTAGGTTATCGAAAATAGTATGTAAAATTTAAAAGCCATTTCCGCGATTAAGGATGGACGGGAAGATATTTTATCAACATGTAAATCACCAAATTTTTAAATTCATTTTCGCCACTAAGTCGTGTTTTCAGTCGATATCTTGTTCTTGCATTTCTTCTGGAAGGATGTTTATATAAAATTAAAAGGATTTTAAGTAAACTTATGTTTATCTTTTCTGTAAATAAGTTCGTTGAAATTTTCGATGAGATATAATATATGTTGTGTTCTCTTCGTTTTAAGCAGTATTGTCACTATTCTCATTAATGAAGCAGCTTGGAAATGAGAAAAATTTAAAGTTCGAGCTTGCAACTGACGTTCCAAATATAAATCTTCTTTTATTTGAACTGATTTTTGTTAGTTAAAGATAAAATTTGTTTTAATTTTTTTTGTACCATAGTTCCCTTCATTCTACTATTCAGTTTCTCAAACCATTCTCGATAAATTCTTTTCTCGGGGTCCCCCAGGGCTTTTTTTTCCCCCCTTTTATTTCTTTTATAAAAAATTTCCCCAAATTTTAATATTACAGGTTCAGTTACAATGTTTTGACGACTATTTTGGCCCCATAGGGAAACGAAAATTAGAAAAAAAACTTAATAAAGACTTTTTTAAAAAAAAATATGGTGTAATGAAAATTTTTCTTTTTAACGTTTCAAAAACTAATTTTTTAACTTTTAAATTCACAATGGGGTACTCCTAAATTTAAATCAACAATCCGCAAGAAAAAAGATCTAGGACTTAAAAAGAAAAAGGTTAACCTTTATATATTTAAAGTCCTAGAAATTTTAAAAAAAGAATGGGTTTACCGGGGGGAAAGGAACGGGATGTGGGCTTGGTTAGAAATGTGTATTTTGCGCTTATAGATTCACATTTGCGTTATGGTATTTGTTTTTGGAGCTCATGCTCTGATACCCTGTTTGGATCAGTCTTTGTTTTGCAAAAGAAAGCTCTTAGAATCATGTACAAAATTCGACGTAGGCATTTATGTAGACCTTTATTTCTGACTCATAGAATTTTGACACTCCCCTGCATTTTTATATTGGAGTCAGTTTGTCTTATGCACAGGAAGCATAAAAATAGTTTAACGTCAGTATCTACTTATTCCTCCGTAGAATAAATATTATCGCCCTTTCGATTCCTTCTACTTCGTTAATTTAAAACTCTATAGTTTATAAAAGTTGACAAATAAATAAGGAGAAAAAATTTCGTAGAGAAGTTAGAAAGCTGTTGGTTGAGAAAGCCTATTATAATATTAACGAATATTATGACGATGTATTAAATTAGTGTTGTTCGTCCTTTTCAAAATGTTTGTCATATTATACTAACATAGTACCTGACGAATTTTATTTTTTTTTGTATGTATTTTGTTCATGTGTTTATTTTTACTTTAGTTTAATTTTAAAAATTAGTTATATGGTTATATTTTAAAGTGCTGTATTTTTATTTTATACTTAAACAAAAACGTTGCTTTGTAAATAAGAATTTATATTCTTTACACAATAAAGCTTTATTTGATTTGATTTGATTTGATAAATGCAGACACTCAAATTTTTTAACACTCATATACTAGAGACATCCAAATTTCGAACTTTTTTTAAATAAAGATTGGATTATTTGGACGTCCTCAGCAATTGTTTTAAGTTATGAAGATTTGCTAAGGGCAGTAATTGCATAAACAATTTTTTTAAAAACTAATTCAAAAAAACATTTGCTATAAAAACATATAGTGTCTTCTGGTGTTAAGATATTCTTAAATAAGGATTTAAAATGCTGTTGTCATATTTTAATACGTAAGGAAACTGCGGAACTTCTAACTTGCTGATATTTTACTTATACATTTTGAGCTTATTTCGGTTTTAATGATATTTTGGTGTTTTTGGAGCTTTAACTACTTTAATGCCTACCAAATGTGATTTTTACTTTGGGTCTATTTTTGCAAGAAATTTTAGCTCAGAATCATAAAGTGAGTAACATTTTTTAGGCAATACCAATGAGCGGTTAGTTTAACTGGAGAAAGCATCGATTTGGCATAGCGTACCATCATAAACGCGCATTCTAAGGTTCTGTACTCGAAACAATAAAATCCACCAAAACCCAGATAATGGTTACTACAGATACTATTTTGTCGTAAAGCGTGGCTGCCAAGTATCTTTCTGTTTCATTTACTTGATTGTATAATCTGATTAAATTTTACTTAATTTATTCCTAAAATTACATCAAAATAAGCTCTACTATTGTATTTTAAACTGAGAATAATATTTGTTATATTTATTACTATAAAGTATAATACAGAAAAGTAATGATGTCAAAATACTATTTTCTTTTTGGACAGCTACTAATAAAGGCGCGACAACGTGACAACAGCGGATTTTTCATAGAAGCGTACTTCCGCCACCTTCAGCTTCGCTCATGGATTCTAGAGAAGTAAAGGATCCTTGTCTCTGGCTGTTTGCTCAAAAGTGACCCTCACTAGGAGGCGCTGGTGTAGCTTAGGAACCAATGAGAACCAATGACCTTGACCGCAATATATAAAGTAAAGTTTAAAAACGGCCCTCTGGAACACAACGCCATCTGCAACTGGAGGGCCATTTTTGTAACACAGAGTGGGTGATCCTTTACCTCTCTAGATTCTTCCCACTCGACATATGACACATTCAATATGGCGTTTTAGTATAAATGTTTTTGTTGTTTGGGTAATTTTGTGCAATTGTATAAATTTCAGTTTTTGTAAGTACTTTTAATAAATTAAAATGTAAGGCAGTGCCAAGTGTGAAAGTGACGGAAATGATTCCTTTATTATCATTTCACAAGTAAGTACAAACTATGCTTGTACCATTCTATCGCCAATAATAAACAAAAACATGTTGGCCCAGCTCTTGATTGCGTTTATGAATGAAATGCTTTCTCTATCTATGATAGCTCATTGGGCAATACCCTTTGTATAGCCATAAAATAAATTATTGTATTGACCCTTAATCGCTTACTGGAAGTCAATTTTACCCACGCCAAGAAATATTATTTTTAATAAAAGTTTAAACTTAGAGATAAATCTTTACTTAGACTATACTTTTTGAAATCCTCAAACAGTTGCTGCCCCCACAAAAAAAAAAACAAATCCCAGGTCCCCCTATCGCAAAATTAAAAAAGCTACTCTATGGCGACCACCCAGAAATATGTATTTTAATATGTGACAAGGACCTCCGTATGGTAATTTAATGAAAAATGAATATGAAATTAATAACTATTTTTTAATTTTTCAACAATGATAATTTTAATTACTGATTTATAATTAATATATGTATATGAACTATTTATCCACTGCGGGTGGTCTGAAATAACGGATACCGGGTGAATGAAAAATTACGTAAATTTAATTAAACTAGCCAAATTCCCGTAACTACACGACAAAAATAACTACCCCGATTTCTAGTTAATATCAGGTTGACTCTTTATTAGTTTTTTTTTCAGTGATTTTACGGGGGAATTGTTTTGCGCATATCGATGGCCTAGTATGGAAACCTCGTATTTCCATTTTTTTAAAATGATATTTTGGTGGTTTTAGATAGAAAATTAGGTATATTATATAACAGCTGTTACCAATAGGAACCGCGTATATCAGCTGCTCCCAAGATTGAAGACCCTGTGTATCAAGGAAGATTGACTGCATTTTTTAAGTGTTAACAACGTGTATTCTTACTTTAAAACATTTCCTGGGTGTTAGTTCAAATTCAAAACACGTAAAAAATTTAAATCTTTTAGGCAAAAAGTGCAGCAAATCAGTTTTTTGTGACTCCTGTAAAATTTATATTTTACGGCATACGAGTTTTCATGCTAACCCATTGATATTAGTAGTTCCTTGGGTTCCTTTTTTTGGGATGGGGTCAAGTAATACATGATACAAGAGTTTTTAAGCGTGTATGGAAGCCCAATGCTATGGCTGTTCAAGTCAAAAAATGTCAATACCGATATAAATAACTCAGACTTAGCCTTGCCGATTCTGCGCAATAACAAATTCCATAAAATAATTTAATGTGTTGCCCACTTACACACTGATAAATCAATGTGCAGTTAGGCAACACATTATACTTTATGAGAGCCGGAATACCTTTTTTAATGCATCGGCGCACGCGGCGTATAATGAGTATCCGCGCTGTACACCATCCACCAACGTTGGCGTCAGTCGTCATCAATCGCCGTTTTCGTTGTGGTTTGTACCCTTTGCGCCGTATTAGTTTCAGTTCATTTTTGCCTTGTGTGATTATATTTTGTGGTTGCAGGGTTTTGGATTGATAAAACATTTTTATTTTAGTGATTAGTGTTTATTTAATTGTGACTATAATTTTGTGTTTATTGATTGTTACTTGTATCGTAACAAAATGACTGGAGTTATGGTTTTTGTCTGCAAATCCAAGGGTAACATACCCGGCATTTTTACTTTAGGTAAGTATTTCTTATATTTAAATTAGGTGTTTCTTATGAGACGTAACGTTAGGTAACCGAATAAATAGCCAATACCTATATCGAAATATGAATAATAAATAAAATATTCATAGGAAATAGCAGTGGGAAAGTAATACAATCTTAACTATCTTAGATGATTACTACAATGTTTGTGTGTTTCATGGATTATAAAAAGAAATAAGGTTTACATTTAGGTACTTTTATTTCATTTAACAATTTAGTTTAAAATTTATTTTAAAAAATCGTGAACATCTGTTACAAAGATTTTGGTAAAATACAAGCCGAAAATATCAGCCATTTAAATGAGGGCTGTAGAAGTATTCTTCATAAGTATATCAGATGATATAAAATCAATATTACACAATAATTTAAATATTCTACAAGTGATATCGTTGAATAACTAACTGTTTATTCAAAAAAACAGTGATGTTTAAATTTGACATATGGTGATGTTAACTTTATAGATAGTAACAAAAGAATTATGGAAGTCAGCTGACACTACTCATTGCACAAACTCCATTGCCGGCCAATTCCACTTTGCCTGCACGTGGACAATTTTGTTCTACAGTGTTGGGCTTCCATACACCTTTAAACTTCCTTGATGATATACAAATATTATCAATGTTTTTTTTTTAGCCCTAAGTTTGTTAAACTAATCGTGTTTATAACCAATGTATTCTTTTCCTTCCACCGGGTGGTGCATTAGCCGATAGGAAATCCCATGTAAATTTTAAGAGGCCAATTATTGGCTCCTATATAAACTAGAAAAAAAAACTACAATATAACTTTTGAAGAGACCAAGCTGACAAGCCCTCGTGCCAAGTTTCAAAAATTTTAATAAACCCGAATCTTGAATTATTCAGTTAAAATATAATTGCCAAAATTACTGCAAGTACCGGTTCAGATAAAGCCAAAAGAAAGGCACCAGTAAAATGAATATTGTCCTCATCTCAGTTCATATCAGTCACAGTCGGTATTTAAAGAAATATATAAATTGTTCGTTGACGAAAAGAACATCCATAATTAAGTGGCATTATGCGAAGCAGTTTGAGCATTTATCTGAAATGTTTTCAGTTTATTTCCCCCACCAAGCCCATTTCGTCCATTTCGTCCATTCAACTATTAAACGTATTAATCAGTAAGTTCAAGTTCAGTTCTTAAATAGTTGTAAATGTTCAACTCAGGATTTCAAAATAGAGCCGAAGAAAGAGAACAGAGATCTTAATATTCTACTGAGTGTGGAGGAGAAAACAAAATGGTTAGTAAGAGGTTCTTGGCAGAGGTAAATAAACATCTCATACAACGGTATTGCGCACTTTGAAAAAACACAAATATTATTCGTATAAATTCAAAAAACATTAAGAGCTGTAGGAACGAGATGAAGAGCGAAAAATGGAATTTTGTTTTGAAATGATGGAAAGAGCAAATAACGATAGGATTTTTTAAAGAAATATTTCTTTTACCGATGAATGTACATTCACCCTCAACAATGAACCAAATGTTCAGAATTGTCGGTATTGGAGCCAAGAAAATGAACATCGCTTTGTTTATACTCGGACACAATATCCCCAAAAAACAAATGTATTTCTGGGAATTATCGGAAACCATATGATTGGACCCTTTTTTATGGACTATAATCTGACAGCCGAAACCTATTTGGACTTATTTCAGAATCAAATTGGACCCGCCTTGGAAAGTTGTTCAGGAAGATCAGCTGATCTGGTACCAAATGGATGGTTGCCCCCGCCTATAATGCCGTATGGTTGACTTCTTTCTGTGGGGCACTTAAAAAGTGTCGTACAAAGTATGGGGTGAGGATCTAAACCAGCTACAAAACGCTATTTCGTTAGAAATTAATTCATGATCGGTTAGGATATTGTTTAGCTGTTAATGAGGGGTTGTTTGAACATTTGATTAATTAATGTTTTCTCTGTTATTTTTAAAAAAGTTATTGTCTTAAAACCAAGTATCGAAAAGTACTTTTTAGAGTACAGTATAAAATAAAGTATTTTTAAAAGTGTTGTTTTTAAATCTAATAAAATAATTACGCTACAAGACTATTAAAATATTTACAATAATACCACGCCCAATCATACGAGTTATGCATTTAAAGAAAAAAATTCTCTGGAAATATATAAACTACTAAATAAGATGTCGGTAATAATAAATTGAACGTCTATTTATTTAAATACCTACTTTCTATACTGTCAAAACCTATGCATTCAATTGCAATCATGGTAAATGTTGTGTTATGCAAAATATTATTTTTTTCTAGTCTTTAAGAAAATGTTAAGATATCAAGGATTTATTACAGAATTTCTTGCATAATTTGTCGACAGTCATGGCCTAAAACTTCTATTAAGTAAACAAACATTGCTTTTAGGACATTATAATTTTAATTACAGTTTGTCAAATGAAATTACTTGCTGAATGGCGCATAAATTATAACAAACCGTTAAGACTATATTGTACTTTTAAATATGTTATTAATATTAGTTTATAGTCAAGGAAATAAAGCACTAAATTATAGTTAAAAAAAAACTAAAAATCCTACTAAAAAAGTTAACATACATAACCTCATTTCTTTTTTGAGTAGAGACTTTCACATACTTTTTTTAAGTAGGATCTACTATTAAAAGAATTATAGGCTTATATTCATAATAATCAGAAACATATTACTTTTTGGAAAATCGCTCAAATCCGTCGATAAGTACTTTTAGTCGCGCGCATTTCTATGAAAAAAATATTTATACAGTATTTTTCAAATTTGCGATATGACGTTATCGATGATTTTTTTAAATCGGAAACCAATTTCTTTAAAATAGTATATTTCATTACCAGTACGGAAATGACGATTTCCCCGTGCGCGCGTGACAAATTCTCGAAGTCATGCAAGAACGAGAAAAAATCCATTTCTGGACGTGTAATTAACAAATTTTTTTTATTTATACTTGAGTACCTGAAAACAACATAAATAAAAAACATCGCAAAAAATGATTTAAGAAAATTGCGAATATTTATTTTTATTTTTAAAACAGTAAAACCTATTAACAAAAGAAAAAAAAATACAAGCTAATTAAATATAAGAAAATGAATTTTGGATGGAGTTACGATTAATGGTTATACACACATCAAAATAATCTAGGGAACAAAATTAAAATTGTTATAAATTTTGTAGTACCCAATAAATTATCATGAAAATTCCTGTAGATAATTACTTACTACTTCCTTCGTTTAGGAGTATCTCAAAAAGCCAGAATTTTTAGAAAGAAAATTTAATTTCAATAAAAAAAAGTAAAAAAATGAAAATTACTGAAAATAATAATTCTACACAAGGTCAAAAAAAGTAATGTTGTTTAAGTTTATACACTTGTCAGTAAGTAGTGTGACCTCCCCGTGCATTAATGACAGCCTGGCATCTGATTGGCTTACTTGAAATAAGGTTGTCAATTTCCATTTGGGTTGTATTATTCAATAAATCAAGAGAGACACTTGAACAGCTGTTGTCTTGTTTGCATTTGTTGATGAAGCGCTCGTCCATTGAATCCCAAAAGGTGTTCTATAGGATTCAGGTCTGGGGACTGTGCAGGCCAAAGGCAAAACATTGATGTGCTCAGATTCCAAAAATTACGTACCACCCGAGCAGTGTGTGGACGGGCATTATCCTGCATGAGTTGAAAATTCGGACCGATTGCTGCAGCATGGAAGCACAACCATAAAAATGCTGTCACGGTAGTGATGGCATTTAAAAAACCCTCCCCAACAGAACGAGATCCAGTTCTTCCTCGACACGAATTCCGCCCCACACCATAACTGTCCCACCCCTGGTAGCTGTGAACTTCCTGGACGGCAGCAAGGCGTTCCACATTTCAGGTCGTCTCCACACACGAAGTCGGCGTGAATCAGGATGAAAACCGAACCGAGATTCGTCCGTGAAAGTACATTACGCCATTCTTCATGTCGCCAGTTTAGATGTTCATTATTGCCCATTCCAGTCTCATAGCGCGGTTGCCTCTCGGTAGCAGGGGAGCACGGAGCGGTCGACGAGCATAAAGGCTGGGAGATCGTGCAATCTGTTTCTGACAGTTTGGCTGCTCACAACAACATGGTGTGTGCGTTCTAGCTCATTTGCTAACTAACCTGCAGTAACTGTTGGATCTCGTAAAGCCTGTAATCGAAGATAAAACGATCGTGTACAGGGTCGGTAACTCTCGTACGGCCAGTATGCCGTTCTCTTACATCTCGGTCTCACGGTATCTTATCATTAATCGACAAATCACACTTGCTGATGTGTTAAGGCGTCTGCTACTGCTCTATAATTGAACCCGCTTCCAACCATCCCTACTGCTCGCAACTGCTCTTCGCGCGTTAAATGTCGTCGTTCCATTAGGATAATTAAACTAAACACTAATTCAAATACCGAAAGCCACGTTTTCACTTCGTAGAAGCAGGCACCAAGAAACCGATACGATATTTTAACAATAGCAGTACAACTTTTTATCCATTCCATAAACTGATAAAAATTGAAATGTGTATTGTAAACAACAAGCATTATCAAATATACACAGAAATTTTAATGATAATATATTGGGTACTACAAAAGTTATAACAATTTTAATGCTTGTTCCCTAGATTATTTTGATGTGTGTATTTATTGTACAATTCGTGTTATTGTTGAAACTCAATACTTCAATTTTTTTTTTGTATGGACTCCTCTATATATCCTTCTGCTACATTGGAAGAAAGCCATCCTCCGTCTTTTCAAAGTGGGCAATCACCGCCGTTTTCTACCAACATGGTAGCCGAAGAATGCCTTAGCCCATGTCCGGTATATTCTTCGTGATTTTTAGTTTTAAGTATTTTTGCAACAAGTTTTTGGAATACCACTGATGTGCGCCAGCGTCCAACATGTTGAGCGTAACATCTTTGGTTTCGGTATGCAACAAATAATCATCTATTGCTTCCTTATTTTTAGGGCGGAGATCTGCGTATTTACGGTAAAGTGTACAGGGATTAAATTTGCAATTTTCATTGGTAATGGTAAACTTCTTGACCTGAGTTTTTTCCATCTCGTAAGAACACGACAAGGTAACGCCCATTATTTTCCACATCGTCTAAACTCAAACGTATTAAATCATCTCTGCGGCATGCGCCGAAGATGCAAAACACCAAAATTACTTTTGCTAGTAGATATTGTCCATCTGAAATTTTACATGAAAATTTGGTTATCTGTTCTGATGTAAGAACCTTGGATTTCTTTGGTACATATCCTACAGCTTGTCGTTTCAAAAAGCGATAGTTTTTGGATATTGGTTGTGAGTATTTTCTTTTATTGCCAAACAACTCTTAAACATGGAGAATCGACTCCTTAAGGTGGAACACTTCATAGATTTGGCTTTTTCAGAAAAATAAACTAAGAGAATATCGTGAGTGACAATTTTGATTCTGAGTCCGCCATTCGGTAAAAATGTGATATTCATGTTCATATCTCAACCTGAATTTCACTGGTAATAAATCTGCACTCACTTGTGCCGCCCCATATTTGTAATATAATATCAAGACTCTCGGATTTTTCTACCAAATATATGAATTCATTTTTTAAAAATGGCATAAATTTCACTGACAGAAAATAAAGTATATGTCATTAATAAATAAATCGTTGATATGAACAGTTTCCATGGATGGATTTTTGTATAAGCGCACAGAAGAGGGATCGGGAAAAAAATTCGTGCGCTGTTCTGAAAATGTCATATTTACTGTGTGTTTATACACAGTTGAAATTGTAGTATTTTCAGGTAAGTATAATAAGAAATATTTCAAAGCACATTTTAAGTTATACATAACTGCCTAATTTTTTCTCCGTGTCGCTTAACAGAGATATTAGGCACAAAATTTTAATTTTAAAATAAACCATATTTTATTCACATTGATAATGTTTCTTTAATACATGTATCATTTAAATTCACGGTCTTTTCTTCATCTTTATGCGCCCATTTTGACCATTTGTACAATTGCTGGATGCATGCGATTTATTACTAGACCTCAAATCAGTTCATTATAACTTGTTCAACAGGCACGCGGTATTTTTTAACCAAAAAGCACTCAAATTTTTCACAAACGGAAATGCGATTTCTATTATGACGTGTATGCAAGCGGCGGTCAAATATCCTACTTTTTTTCTTACCTTAGGATTAATTATCAACTCTTAACTGTTACCATCTCATGACCTATGTCATCGTCTAGGTGTCTTTTTACACTGTCTTCAAAGGTCTTCAATTTTAAACTTAAGAACTACCTGGGTACATTGATTGGAACGAGAGAAAGTGATCTCTCTGGCGAGAGAAGTGTATTCTCTCCGAGACGAGCAAGCAATGTTCCCTCGGATCTACGAGACGAGATAAGACGATAGGATGACTTCTTTTGTCTGGTCTCGTGGTACCACTACACTGGAACCTCTTCAGCATTGCATTTTAGATAGTTAGAATTAAACCATATGTTGGCCTTTGTTAGAGTCTTACCATATTTTTAAGTATAGTTTAATAGCTATTTATATAACTAGTATATAAATTAGGTCTTTATTGAACGAATATTTATTCATTATTTGATGAATTAAATGATGACTCAATTAAGCGTGTTTATGTACGCGTTTTATACATAATTTAATGTATGATTGCGATTGGATTATATGTAGTTAAAATTAAAAAAAGAAATGAAGAAATAAAAATTTAAGTATACGTGTATAGGGTTTGACCTCGAGAGGTGATCATAGATGTTCATGTTAGTTGACATTAAAATTTCTGAAAATAGCTAAAATTATTTAAGAAAAAAGAATCTAGAACGAAATAGTATCGAAAGCCAAAATGGACCTCTCAGAAGTTTTAAAAGAAATAAGGACAGCTGCAGCAGCAGTTTAGAACTCCTTACTACTTGCGAAGTCAAGAACGTTCTACAAAGAGACATACGAATCGTACAGACAGTGGTGTAATGAAAAAAAAAATAAAAAAATGCAGAAGACCGCAAAAGACGGAATCTTAGCTTACTTTAGCACCAACCTTTCGAAGTATAAAGGTTTAATTAGGTATCAATTTGTTGTTGAATTTTTTGAATTAATTTTTTAATACAATTTTAAAAATTGTTTGACCATTTGTAGTGATGAGCGAGACCGGTCTTGGTCTTGGTCTTGCAGCAAGACCAAGACCGAGACCAAGACCGCCATTTCGCTTGCAAGACCAAGACCAAGACCGGGGTATGCAAGACCAAGACCATAGATATAAGTTTAACAATTTTACAGCATAATATACAGGGTGCTAATTTTTTTAAATGGATTTTTTGTCATAAATTTTATATTTTAGGTAAAAAGCTAAAAATAATTTTCTATGATTTTTTCGTAATTAGTTTTTCACCATGACGAACGGGTACCGATATCGAGCTTTGTCACAGTATTGAGCCACCTTGTATATGCAGAATGTTTATAAACTATTTGTACAAACTTTGTAAGGCAAATGTTTAAGTAATTTAAAGATAAAGAAGTTCACATGAACTGAAAAGATTTTTTGAATAACTTTTTTAAAATCAGAAACCAATGTTTACATATTAGAATCATTTTCAGGAAAATTTATATCTGATTGAAATTAAAGTTTTATTTTTCTGCTCACACAGTACTTAGTTTTGTATTTCTTTTAATTTTATATGCTTTTCAAAGAAAATTTAAATAATTCTTATCACCAAAATGTTTCTATGTGCCACTTAAAAACAGGTTGTATCTAAATTCAACTAAAAATTGAGCATAAATAAATAAACCCCTACATTTAAAATATGCTTTTAAATCAAATAATTGAAACGTATGTGTAAGGTTAAAATTATCATATTTTATAATTTTAATGCAGAAAATATAGTTTCCATCTTTATGTATTTTTAAGTAAAAATATGTTTTATTCAATATTACTTAGTTTAAATTATTACTACCAAAAAAAGCAAGACCTGCAAGACTCTTGCCGCAAGACTAAGACCAAGACCAAGACCGGGTGGTGCAAGACCAAGACCAAGACCAAGACCTTCCTTTGGCTTGCAAGACCAAGACCAAGACCAGGCATGCAAGACCAAGACCAAGACTAGCCCGGTCTTGGTCTTGAGATGTTGCTTTACTCATCACTAACCATTTGTTATTAAAAATTACAGGTTCTTTATTTTATTAGTAAAGTACCTTTATTTTATTAGGACAATAAAGTGCTACTTTATAGACGCAAAATGTTTCTATAAATAGCCCTTTATTGGTCCATATAAAAAGAGTTTAATGGATTCCAGAGCAGATTTTAGATACAGCCAAGTAATGTTTTTAATATTAAAACCACCAAATACGGCCCTGTCTACAATAATATAATTAATGTGTTTTGATGGTTTTCATTACGACGTCTCTTCAGCTTGTTGTAATCAATGCTCCAGACTACACTGGACGAGGACGAAGGATAATGGAGTCACCGCCACCCCAATCGATACAACAACGCTCCAAAACTCTACGGCTGCTACCGTTTACGTTTAAAACTGATACAGCTTTAGGTCGTGAGTTATTATGTATAAATTGAGTTTATCTCTGACCTTTCTATAAATAAGAATGTGTTTTCCAAAACCAAATAACTCCTACATTTCGATGTTTCTTTTCGGGCCTTGTTGTTTTATTTAATAGTTAATAATAAGGTGGAGTACTCTTAACTTCTTTGGTTTGTGTATTTCCTATAATAAAAGGAGTAATAAAAATGCAAAATTTTGCCGCGCGCCACCGTCAGTTAAGCCACTGTAATTCAACAAATAGCCACGGCAACTGTTTTTTTGTAATTTAATTCACGATTATGGCATATTTCACTACGAAATCAAAATATTTAAAATTTGTTTTTTTGGGTTAAATAAACATACGCATTAAACTAATTGTTCCTGATATCTTAAATTGTAATTTGCAAGTTGCAATTGCAATTTTGCAACTTTTTAAATGTGTCTATGCATTAATGTATTTATGTAACGAAATATTTCAACTAAATTTTTACCAATTTTAAGAAGTCAGATTAACTTTAAAATTTTTACAGGGGTCAAGAGCTGATAACAGTACAATTATTTTATAACTTCGTTCTAATGTCCTGACTAGGATCTTCAGAATAAAAAAAATAAAATAACACTTTCTCAAAATGACAACACTTGGTGAATACGCAAGGCCAAAATAGCACAAAACGCTTTCTACAAGAATCCATTAAACAAAAGAATTATTTTTGGAGAAAGGGTTTTTCCACTGACCTTCATGTTTGGTTATCTATGGGGTTTTTCTTTTCCATGTGGAATTTTCTTATGATCCGTTGACCATATTATTGACAAGTATAAGATATACTCGAAATCGAGGCTCTTGATTAAGATTACTTTTGATGTTGTTTTGGGACTAAAAAATAAAAAAATAAATCATAATTTAAAAAAATACGCTTTTATAGCAAACCGAACTAAAAAGTAGAAAATAATCAATTATAGTAAAAAAGGGTGCTGTGCTATTTACTATATTTTTATAATTACTCAAATTTTGTAAATAGCTACCAATAAAATAATTCTAACATTTATTATCAAGCACCCTACGCTTTTTAACAATATTAGATTATTTTCTTCTTTTTAGTTCGGTTTGCTATAAAATTGTGTTTTTTGGTTCTTTTAAACTATAATTTATTTTTTAATTTTAGTTTGTTATTTCCTTTTAAAGTTTCTATAGCTTTTTAATTTACTTTCAACTGGCAACTGTTTTTACTATTTGTAAGTTAAAATGTATGTCAACATAGTTTTGTATCTAGAATATTAGCTTTTGTTTATTACCTACTGTGATTTAAAGTAATAAAGTTCAAATAGCATAGAAAATCTATAATACAAAAAATTATAACGTAAATGCACTGCTCAAATGCCAGTTATTTATTAAAAGTGCATCACCGATTTGGGCGGCATAATTTCAGAAACAGGATAATGCAGCTGATCACATTATTCTAAGTTGAGTAAACTTTGTAACAAATATTTGCCACACCATATTTTCTGCAGTCGTTTTAAAATGACGCCAGTGTGCCGAAAAATTCCTTAGGATTTTTTTTCAAATGTACAAATATTCGTTTGTAAATTACAAGGTGTTAAAAAACTAACAAACAACATAGTTTTTTTGATGTTTATAACTTTAAAACTTTAGTAGACAATGAATCGACATTTTAGCTAGTCTAAATCTAATAGTGCCATGGTAACAGTAAAAAAATATTCATGGTATAATCAGTGGTGTGAGTCCGAATATTACCGTCAGGTTTAAAAAATGTGATACGCCACTGGTAAAATTTATATTTTGATCATTTCCTTAAATTTGATTGTTTGCTTTAAACAAATTGGTCTCCTAAGTTTTTTTGTATTCCTTGAATTTTCCCGCAATTTAGCATTTTCTAAATACAAATTTTTCCATTGTGCACAGGATTTTCCGTATATTTTTGAAGCACAACCAGAGCTTTATTCAGGGAGTTAGAAAAGCTTTAAATTTTAAAAGTTAGGAAATATTTTTACTGAACCGTCAGAGTTTGTTATCAGATAAAACAAAGAGCATCGAAATGTGTTAAAAATACCGACTTTGGTTTTGTTTAAATGAACCACCCTGTATATTATTATTTTTGGCTTCCTTGCTTCACTCTTATTTTAAAATATACTATATGTTGTATGTTTTTTAACCTTTTAATGAGTATTTCATAAAAAATATTGCATATTTAAAAAATCTAGATTGCCGAGAAAACAAAATTTAACCTATTTGTTAACCGATTACTGATTTAAATATTCGTTATAATTTAATGTTATGAAAAAACGTAGATTGCAGTAAAAATTGTGGTAAATTATTTTTCTCGGCAATCTAGATGTTTTAAATATGCAATATTTTGAAGTGAAATACTGGTTAAAGGTAAAAAGAAATATACAACATTCTTACTTTTAAAATAAAAGCTTTGGTGGTGCTCCAAAATATACGGAAAAACCCTGTACACAGGAAACTGTGAAAACATAACCAAAAATGTAAAAAACATAAACATTAACAACAACATTTCTAGCATCTTATATAATGTTTTTTGTTTGAGGCCTAATTAAAACAAAAAACTAAATTTGGAAATAATCAAAAAAAAAAATTCAGTAGCCCATTTTTTTAAAGAAAAAAAAACTCTACGGTAATATCCGTACACAGGCCACTAGGTAAACTACTAAGTCATTTTTTCCTGCTGTTAATATTGCATTATAAAATTAAGCTCTGGTTTAAAGTTTGTTTCATTATTTTCCAGCGCTCAAAGTTATCACACTAATACATTTTTTTTAAAATTTCTTAACACACTGTATCTTAAAAACAAATATTCATGAGCAAAATTACATAGAACCAAATATATATTTATAAAAAACCTTTTAATGTATTCCAACCTTTATGTTACGCCCTGTACAGCTAAGTGCAATTGTAGAAAATATCTAAAAACCAGGCAAAACGAGTATTTAAATTTGTTTTATGGTTACAACAGCAGATTTTATAGCTATTACAAATAGGTAAAATGACTTTGATTTACACAAAAAATACCCCAAACAAATGTAATTAAATATCAATTTAATAGTAAGATAACAACTGAGTTGTATTATAGACGTGCCACCACTGTTAAAGTCCACGTTATATCACTAATGCGGAATTTGGATACTAAAATTACGGTAATGTGATTTCAAATTTAAATATGAAAAATATATATGATTTCTAGATATTTTCTTAAACAAAAGAAAAGACATTTGCACAATTTACCACTCAATCTGGTCGCTGGCGCCCCTCTTACCAGCGTAAATCGGAAAACTCAATCCAGCTTTTCTAAGAAATTTGCCGCTATGCAAATGTAATAAGTTTAAAAGCTCGCCCGTTCTAATCTTAAATTCAGGACGCATTGCAGAATTTTCTAACATTTCACTGGTTTCGGGGGAAAACTTCAATATCATAAGGGCAAAAAGTAGCGGTTCGATTTCGTTTTCAACGCCACTCAGTGGAAGAACTTAAAGGGTTTTCTCGGATATTTTACAAAGCATATTTTTAAAATGAGTCTTACTTTGCTGCTCTTTTAGGTTGCATTTAATATTTTAGTTTAAAGAGTTTTGGTTTTAAAATGTAAGATACTCGTATTTGCGAATATGAATATTGACGTATTTAGTGTAAGCACTTTTAGCGGTTGTAACACTATTTTTGAAAAAATAAAGCAACTTTGAATTTCAGACACGAATAGAAGTCAAGAATTTAAAAACTTTTTATATATTATTTGTTATAAATTCCTGTTGAACATTCGGCATACTATTCATAAAGACTACTTTTAAGTATGGAGCAACGTCTCCCAGTCTGCGGCACGCGTACCACTGGTGGTATGCACGCGCCTTTGTCAGGTAGTACGCCGGACTCCGCGGTGGACAAAACCTTTTTAAAGATACACAGCTGATCTTTTTTCGCTGTCTCACACAACTAAAACAAATCCCTTAAGTTTCTTGATGGTGAATCCCAGATCGTTGCTCTTGACATATTCAAAGCTTTTCATTAGGTCTGGCATGATGGGCTTCTTAAAAAACTTCTTTCTTACGGTCTTCTATAAGCTTTGCTCTTGGCTCTCCAGTTTTCTTAATTAATAGACGTATCACAGTTATTGCAGATAGTAATTCTTCCCTGCTTCACCGAGTTAATGCTGGGGTGCCCCAGGGCTTACTACTGGCACTAACTCTATTTCTTCTTTACAGAAAGTATATACTCTTTCTAAAATCAATTTTATTCATAGTTTTGCTGACGATATTACCTTCTACTCTAATATTCAATTTCTTAAGCCACCCTGTAAATCTGATTCGGAAAACAAGCGCAGTTTAACCAAGGAAGTTAAAAGGTGTATGGAAGCCCAATACTGTGGGAACAAAATTGTCCAGGCGTGCAGGGCAGCGGGAATCGGGGATTGGCCCCGCAGGTTGCACAATGAATAGTAGGTCAGAGCCGGACTTCCATAATTTTTGTTACTATCTATAAAGTTGACATCATCAAATGTCAAATTCAAGCATTCACTATTTTTTTTTTTATTTTTGCACAAAATTGTTGTGGTTTATTAAACGATACTACCAAAGAATATTTAAAATTATTGTGTAATATTGGGTTTTATATCATCTGATATAATATGGAAGAAGCCTTCATTTCAAATGGTCGATATTTTGTTAGTTTTGTATTTTTACCAAAAATCTTTGTAAATAAATAAAAACACGATTTTCTAAATAATTTCAAACATTGTATGATAGTTTCATGTACTTATCACCAATTTTGTGATAAAAGAAGAGCAAGATAGTGTAAATGAGTTTTAATCTAAATCCTAAGATTCTGGTGGTACATTAAAAAGTGAAAATTTACATAACTGCTTTTTAGGCATATACTTTTCACTAATAACAAACATTCATGAGACCCACAGAATAACAATTAGTTAAAAAATGTTTAGTAACCTTTGATAGGTATCCATTGTTACAGTATCCGTTAAATATTATGTGTCTACAATATGTCGACCTTAAAGTTGATTATGTAAGTTTAAGAAACCAAAAATCTAATTTCTTTTTAAACAAATACAGAAAAAGCAAAAGGAACTTTAACATAAAATTGTACTTTCTTTCATTCAATTAAAGGGACCTGTATATATTAAATTTTACCTGGTCTTGTCCAGTAATTGATAATTTTGATCCTTTAAAAAGAATGTACTAAATTATTAAATAAAATAAAAAGTACCTAAATATAAACCTTATTTCTTTTTAATAATCCACAGAAATACACGAACATTGTGGAAATCATCTAAAAGATAGTTAAGGTTGCTAACTTTTCTCACTGCTATTTCCCTATGAAATTTTGTTATTCTATTATTCATAAATTGATTTACCCTTTTTTTTCGGTTACCCTAACGTTACGTCTCATAAGAAGCACCTAATTTAAATATAAGAATTGCTTACCTAAAGTAAAATACCGGGTATGTTGCACTTGGTTGCAAGACAAAACCATACAACCTCTAATCATTTATTACGATATTATATATAAGTAACAAACAATAACACAAAATTATAGTCACAATTTAATAAACACTAATCACTAAAATAAGAAGGTTTCTATCAATCCAAAAAACTTCTGCAACCACAAAATATAGGTACTCACACAAAGAAAAACAATTAGAAACTAATACGGCGCAAAGGGCACAAACCACAACAAAAATGACCGAATGATGAGACGACGATTTTGACGATACAGCTCCGGATATAGTTTCATACGCGCCGCGCGCACCCTTGCAAAACCTTAGACAACCTAAGACCAAAAACGGTACTACGGCTCTCATAAAAGTATAATATGTTGCCTAACTACACACTGATTTATCAGTGTGTAAATGAAACACATTAAATTATTTCGTGGAATTTTGTTATTGTGCAGAATCAACTTGGGGCCAACTCTGACAGTTATTTTTCATACTGGGCTGGACATTTTTTGATTGAATGGGCAATAGCATTGGGCTTCCATACACCTTTACACTTCCTTGAGTTTAACGCAAATATCTCTTTCACAAGACCTAAACTAATCTTGGATGAGGGCTCCACAAATCTTGTCCAGTTTTAAGGCCTCCAAAACACATTACATCTATAGCCTCAGCAGATTCAAAAAAGCTTGAATTCCTTTTTGAGCCAAAAACTATTTTCTCCTTCTAATCTGTATACTCTGTATATATCCCAAGTCAAACCTCTTTAAAATATCATTCTTATGTCTATGGAATGGCCTCCTACAACACTTAGCATTTTTGACTCCATTCGACGAGTGCTGATCGTCTTATTATTGATCCACACTTACCAGCATCTTTTTCTTGCCCTGCTCCGAAGAGTTTGCCAGTATAATTTCTCCTCTAGCAGTTCCGACAGAGCAACACGTAGTGTCATTTTTATGTATCCTTTTACAGTCTAACTTGGGAGGTCCTAAACTTCACTTTGTTCGTTGTCCATCCTCAGAGTGTCCAGACTATGGAACCCGCTACCCGCGCAAGAAATTTTCCTTTTTCCTTCAAATCTCCAAATACATGTCTCGTGGTTTGGTTAAATTCAAACAAACAATAAATACTTCCCTTAAAACCTCGGTATTTATTTCTGGATTCAATATCCTTTGCTAACATCAAAAAGCTGCTCGAAAATTTTAGTGCTAGGAAAGAAAGAGCAGTTTTTAACATAACTTTCCTTAACAAGAATTGAAACAAATCTTTTTAAAAATGGCTATCTCAATTTTTGGGTTGAAAGGCGTGCAGAACATTCAGAATTAGCTAAGAACGCAGACAAATTTTTATTTCCTTTTACGACGGTTACTTATACCAAACTGATTCTTTGCACTTGTATATATTAGGAATAAGTATTGGAATAGACCAATCAAGATGATCTCCGTTTGAGACTTGCATTGTCGCTAGATATCATCACTAAATGTTTTTATTTTTTTAAAATGTGGGGTAAAGCTTTTATCTTTGATATAATGCTTAGAAATAATACTGCACATAATTTATTAAAATAAAGCGACCACAGCCACCCTTAATTAGGTGTGGATCCAGGATACGTATTTTTTTTTTTCTCTGAAAGGCAGATCTCGGTAATTGAAGATGCAGCATGATTAAAGAGACACGTTAGTTTTCTATAAGGACCCTTTAACTTTTCACAGAATATATGTTCTTGTTTCTTGACTGTCTTTAAATCATAATTTAAGATGTTAACAAAAAAGGCCGTTAGAAACCACTACAGAACGTCGAAAATACCCTCACGATACTTTTAAATCACGGAGTTAGTTTTCTTTTGTCCTTACTAGATTATGTTTTAGCAAAATATTTAATATTTTTAAATTTATTTCTAAACAATTCATGGAGAGCATTTTGTTGCAACGTATTTTAATTGTACAGAGTGAAATATAGTCTGCATTATTGTACCAGTTTGTAGGCCATCATACCAAAAAAAAAAAATAGTCTCACAGAAGGTATTTTTTATTTCACGTATGGGAAATGGGTGACACCAGTCCGAACTTTGGTTTTTCACTAGGATGAAAGGCCAGTGGATCATCTGCTAGGTAGCTTTTGAAATTGTCTCTAACTTTAATAGTTTTGAAAGTATACATTTTTCCTACTGATGTCTATTTTCGCTTCAAATATCATGATGTTGCCCAGTTTAGCCACAAAGTGATTACCTTGGTGACTTTACATACTGAAGAGTTTACACTCTGGGATACATAAAAACAGGTCGCAACTTCACTCTGCCTCATACCAGCATCTAGCATACTCAGAGCTCTACTAAACTGGTCAACATCATTATATTTAAAGTGAAAATGGACATCGCACAGATATAAATTGCATACTTTCAGGAAACTATTAGTGTGAGAGACAAATTTCAAAACTATCTAGTAAGATAAACCACACTAGCCTTGCACACTAAGGAAAAACTAAAGTTTGACTAGTGTAACAAATTCATACGTGAAATAGAAAAACCACCTATGAAACATACTTTTTAGTTCACCCTGTATAATTAAACTTCGTCGTAATAAAATGCTCCCCATAAATAATTAAAATAGATTAATGTACCTTTAATCTAAAAAAAGTAATTAAAGATAGATTGTAAGTTTACCAAATTATTTAACTTTTAAAATTACTGTTAGAAAACAATAATATCCTTAATTGTACGTTGCAGTGTATTTTAAGGTTTATTTAGGCTAACTTATTACTAAAATTTAAATAATTGTAATTCCGTTAGCTTTGGTTTAGCTTAAAAATATTTTTTTTCTTTTAAGTATACCTTTATTTTGAGCCCTTAAACTTTATTTGAATTCTATAACAATAAAGAACAAAATCATAATAGCAGATCGTATACTAATAGATATGCAACATTTTAATCACCTTCTAGTTGTATGAAGAATTGGAACAATTTCAATACCTTTTCCACCCCTAATCTCTGAAGATGGAATTGTCTCTACACTCAAAGGAAAAGCCGAACTATTTGCCAAACAATTTGCTGCCAATTCTACGCTTGATCCTCCTATTAATCTTCCCCTTCTATAGTTATCCTATTTCCCATAAAATGTCCGATATAATTTTTAAAGTCAAACTAGATCAAGCGTATTCTTTCTTCTCTTAATACTAAAAAATCGTCTGGGCTGGATGTATCTCAACAATCGTTTTAAAAAATGTGCTCCCGAGCTTGCACCCGTCTTAACTCGCCTCTTTCGAATCTCTTACGACACAGGCATTTTTCCGGAGGTGGGGAGCTTGCGTGTACAACCTATTTTAAAAAAGGATCCAAAGTCTCCTTTCCAACTATGAACCTATATCTCTTCTTTCAGTTGTTTGCAAAATAATGGAAAAATTCATTAATTCCCAAATCTTAAAGTATCTGGAAAAACATAAGATCTTACATGATAAACAATATGGATTCCGTCACAGTAGATCCACGGCTGATCTTCTTTCCTTTGTCTCACACAACTGGAACAAGTCCCATGAGTTTCTTGGTGAATCCCAGATCGTTGCTCTTGACATATCCAAAGCTTTCGATCAGGTCTGGCATGATGGGCTTCTTAACAAACTTCCTTCTTTTACAGTCTTCCCTAGCTTTGCTCTGGGCTTTTCAGTTTCCTTTCTAATCGACGTATATCAGTTAGTGTAGATGTGGTCATTCCTCCAGCTTCTACCAAATTAATGCTGGGGTACCCCAGGACTCAGTGCTGGCACCCACGCTGTTTCTTCTACACATTAACGATCTTCTCTCTTCCACAATCAATCCATTCATAGTTTTGCTGACGATAGTACCCTCCACTCTAGTATTCAATTTCTTAAGCCACCGTGTAATCTTGATTTTGAAAACAAGCGCAGGTCAATGCAGATATCCACTTTCACAAGACCTCAAACTTATATTGGATTGGGGCGCGAAATCTTGTTCAGTTTAATGACTCGAAAACACAGTCATGTTCGCTGTCGCGAAAAAAGTCTGCAAATGCTCATCCCTTACATATGAGCGGCCATGTTCTTCAGAACAAAGAGTCGTTTAATCTTGTCAGCGTTACTTTTTGAGAATAACCTCAACTGGCACAAACACATTTTATCCATAGCTTCGAAAGCTTCAAAATATTGGGTTTCTCTTCCGAGCCAGAAAATATTTCTCTTCTTCCAATCTGTTACCTCTGTATGTATCCCAAATCAGACCCTCTTTAGAATATTGTTCTCATGTCTGGGAATGGCGTCCCCTAGCCACTTAGCATTCCTGGACTCCATTCAAAGAAGAAGTATCTTATTAATGATCCAACACTCACAGAAAGGCTTCTACTCTTGTCCTTTACGTCAGCTGTAGGGGATCCTGTCGCTCTTCTATAGGTATTTTCTGACTGCTGCTCAGAGGTTGGCCAGTATAATTCCTTCTCTGGCAGCTCCCAACAGAGCAACACGTAGTGCAACTTTATGCATCCTTTTACAGTTCAGTTAGAGAGGCCCCAGACACCGCTTTCTTCGTTCCTTCATCCCTAGAGTGACAAGACTATGGAACCTGCTGCCCACCAGAAGTTTTTCCTTCTCCTCCCAATCTCAAAAATTTAAGTACCGTGTGAACAAACTCCTCTCACCACACTGAAGACACCCACGGTACGTTAGTACTTAGGCATTAGCCTTCGTGGACTGTCCCAAGATAAAAAAAATACCTTTTAATTGGTATAATTTTGGGTTCTTTTAGGCTGTCCAGTGGATCTAGATTATATTAAGGCATATTTATTTTACAAAATTGCATTTGTAATGTTTTGTAATAAAAAACCTATTATCATAAGTCTATGACGGCTCTTTTGTGAAAACAGTTCTTTTTTTTCATTCCATATATGTACTACATTACAATATATGTTGACGGCAAAGTAAAAATATATTATGAAATATGCCTTTTTTACAATTTCTTTATTATTGTACAAGAATAATCTTTTGCAATCTATACTATAAAATCTAATCCGTATTTGGATAAAAGACCGCGGTGTGTAAACAAAACAAATGGGCAAATGTCACTTATCTTGCATAACAAATAAATCTAATTTTAATGCTCCTTCATACAGGATATAATTTTCTACCGTAAAAAACTCAACTTTCTTCTAAACACACTTTTTAAAAGACAAAAATTAAGTGTCAAATTATGCTTATGGTAAAAAATTTAATACTTCTCGTAAAACTTATTTATGTTATCTCCATGACATTGTATAGTACTTATATACAAATTATAAATTTATAAAATATTGTATGAACCTAAAATACAAACAACCAATTAAAATTAGGTTAATTTTTTAATTTTCTTGCCCCTCGCCGTTTTCGATGATTTTTTGCATACAGAGGCGCTGATCTTAAATCTGAAGTAAGTGTTTTTGACAACGTTTAGTTTTCGAGGTATGGATCATTAAAAATAATAATTAAATAAATGTTATTTTTACTATTTTGCCCTTCTTTTATCACAAAATTGGTGATAATTACCCTACTAAACTATCATAAAATATTTAAAATTTATCAAAAAGAGTCGTGTTTTTATTTATTCTATTACGTTTTTTGGTAAAAATACAAAACACTCAAAGATATCAATAGTCCAGATGATGTAAAATCTAATTTTACACAATAAAATGCAGTTAAGTAAATAAAATATGATTATACTAAATAATTTTAAATATTCTATGATAGTTTCGTTTAAAAACCACCAATGTTGGGCAAAAAACAGTGAAAGTGCAGTTAGTTTGAATTTAAAATTTGATGATAATGAATATCTCGAAAACGAAACGTTGCCGAAAAAAACTGAGCTCAGATTGTGATCAATGCCTCAAAAAACCCGTATTGCAAAAAGCAAGAAAAGTAAAAAAATATTTTCGTTAACACAATGATCGGCACCATTTATACATGGTAACAAAGATAAATGATCCGGACCTGACCGTATTATTTATTGCGCAAGATCCAAAGGCTCCTTCCCCCTATACCCGTTTCCTTTTGTTGCCCTGTATGCATGGATAAAATTGTTCTATAGTACTGACTTGCCATTACCCGGAAAACTTCCTTGGTTAAGGCTTAAGATCACTAATTATAAATATGTTCTGTATTGTTGTGGCGGATTCATGTTTTTTTTAATTTTAGTTGGGTACACGCCAAAAATATTTTTTAAACAATAGAACCGCTTCGGTGCTGGTCCCGGGTTGATTAATCGCCAATTAATGCCCGAGTTAGTTACAATATTTTTTCGGCGGTCATTTTATTATTAAATTGGAAAAATCATAATTTTTCTTGATTTTTTTCGAATAACAAGGTTTTAAATATACTTGTTTGTTTTTTGTATATTTAGTTGCCCATACTATAATCCTTAATTAATAGAAAATCCTGCATTAGTAAGGGCTGTTAATAAACGATTTGGTATACATTAAAAATATAAGTCTATTTTTAACTATATTTATAAAATTTTAGTTAAAGTTTTTTGTAAATCTCAATTTAATAAAATCACTTTTGTGTGCACAAGTCTATACCCTGGGTCCGGATTCGAAGTAGGCCAATATGGCAAGAATCTCTATACGAAAAGTATGGTAATTACAAATAATTTACTTATTTTTTCTTGTGTTCTTTACCATTGGAGGTCTTTATGTTTCGAAAAATGTGTTCTAGCAAAAAAATGTCTGCATGTGACTTTTTGTCTGCAATTAATTTTGTGTGTCTTAATAACACAAGAACGGATTTTAGGCTAAACCATATATGGCACAATATTTGGCAATTTCACAGTTTCTGGCATTAAAAACATTATATATATATATATATATATATATATATATATATATATATATATATATATATATATATATATATATATATATATATATATATATATATATATATATAAAAAATTATTTGTTCAGTCCCCGGAATGATAATATTATTCGTACAGTACCAGATGAATAGATTCTTCCTAAATTTTTTAAACCTCTTAAGTTTTTTAAAAAAGTTTTGCTAATAACAAAATTAACGAAATTTTTAAATTTTTTAGTTTAACTTTAGTAATTTTCTGCTGCCAAAACATTGATCTATTTTTTAATTTTTAAAGTTTTTTTTATTTTTTCAGGTTTGCTTTGGCAATCCCAAGTTCGAAGGTCAATCGATTTTGTATACCCACAGAATCTATATCATTGAACAAGCACTGAGGCGGTTCCTTTGAAGAGTCCCAAAGAATATTTTTTCATGAATCCCCCACAACAATATTAAAACATCCCCGGATTTATTTATTTTATAAATTTCAATTTTAAAATTTTAAATTTTTTCCCAAAAAAATATTTTGAATACTCTTATATCTTCTTTTTCTTGATAATATTAGAATCCACGGTATTTTTAACACATTGTTAAAATTATATCTTCTTTGCTCTATAAAATAGTTAAAAATATAACATTACCAAAATAAAGTGTTATTAATTTATTGGCAGTGGTATTGATCCTCGCATCAAAATTATTAATTTTTTTTAGATGTATTTTTAAGGTCACGAACAAATTTATGCTATTGGAAAATTTATACGTATAAATATATGTTTTTATGAATTATTTTGACTTTTTAAAATACTTTTGTTTATTTCTTCTACTTTTATTAGTAGATAATTTAAAGGAAGCCAAAAATACCAGAAGTCTAGTTAAAGTGAATGTTTTAAATATAAAGAATAATATTGATAAAAGTTAAAATTATTTTGTTTATCCTAGACTTTATATAAAGTGAACCATCAGTCATTAATTTTATATATAATATATAGCTATAACTCACTAGTGGATTATAACACAGCCCGCTTAAATTAACAAGCCGCGCTGTTGATGTGGCAACCCCGCAAACAGCTGATGAAGGTGGTCCGGGTAAAAGCATGCAGTTTTACCTTTTCGGCGCGGTTTTTGAACTTTAATGGGTGTAAAGTTCAAAAAACCACGTTATTCAGAAAAATTTTGCAAAACTATAAATATGTTAAATAAATAATTAGGTTAAATACCTAGATTACTTACAAAATGTCGCACTTTCTGTGCGACCAGGAAGCTGGATGTATGGGTAGGCATTAAAAAACAAATCATTATATATTTTAGGTTTTATTTAAATACAAGAGCAAATTTGTTTACACAAAAAATATAAAGCTGTGTAACTTAAACTGTATATGTAGTTACGTGTACCTATAAACATTGAAAAAACATGACTACAATAAATCTAATTTTTAAATGTTTTAGTTTCCTTTTTTGAGAGTTGACCTGGTTTCAAATATTTGCTTTTATTTTCTTGTTTTTGTTTTTGGTTCTCGTCATTTTGATTATTTTTAAGTTTTACAAAAATATTGAAGCATAACATTGCTAAAAACGGAACAAATCATATATTTTTTTAAATTTTGCCACATTGGTCACAGTTTTACAACTAACTCCCTAACAGATAATGTCTTGCAGATATTAGTGAAATAATTCTTGTTATTGTTTTCGTCTTTGGGCGATACTGCTAATGAACCGGATATACTTTGTAACTACCTCTTAGCAACTCGGAGACTGGCAATATAAAGTAAATGCCATTATTATTGTGGAAGGTTTATACTTTCTTTTATTGGAGACAATTTGGGTAAGTTGATCAGTAATTATTTCTAGTTGCTTGACATAAAGAAAATTATCGTCATTCTCGCTTTTTAGGTAAGCCTTTGAAATAATGGCCAGTGACCGACTTATCATATCCACTACACCCACTTTCTCTTCCTCATGGACATTCTCACTTGAGTTATAATGAGAAATTAAATTATCTAATTGATACCAACGCTCCAGTTTCTGATCTGGTTTAAAATCCAATTTAATTCTTTTTGATAAAGTTCATTATTTTTAAATAAACTCTAACAGTCAGGTCTCTGCTATCATAATAGATCTGCTTACACTACACCCATTATAAACATCAAATTCAGTATATATAATAACAGCTTACCAGGAGTAGAGTTTTACATTCAATTGTGTTGAGATATCTTACTTTTAAAGTGTTTTAACAGATCTTCAAAAATTTATTATTATATCAGATAAAAAATCCTCAATCCTCTTCTCGTTTTAATAAATTTTCCCTCCTTTTTTCTGGATCAGGTCTTGTTTTTGGTGGATCTGATGATAAGTATTTTGGCAGATTAGGAAACTTTCGTGGTATTGCACTTTCAGACAACTTTGGGTATACCAAGGGCACTTTTTTTACCTCTCCCGATGTTGTTGTAAATTCATGAAATTGGATAATGTCCGATTCATTAAAATGTTTTACACACACTACACTATTTTTAGAAGGAGTCCAGTTCTTTCTCGGAATAGCTTTTAACCACTCCTCTAGTCTTTTTGGGCACTTAGGAAAGCTAAATGTTGTTTCACATTTTTTGTTTAATTCCTTTAAGCTAGAATCATAGTTTGACTTGCATTCAGGTATGCAACAGCGTCGAGGCATCTAAAATTGAAAAAAAACTTATTACATAATATAACACCATAAATAAAGACACTCTATCATTTCAAAAGCTAGAAATAACCTACCAAAACACAGTACGAAGACACTCACTATTTTTATAACTTGAAATAGCTTTATCCTAGATTCTTTATATTATTCTTATTTTATTTTTATTTACAAAATATTTAAATAGTTAAAAACACCCAACAAAATTTGCCGGTCTTCTAAAAGTGAGGTTATGTTCCTCCGGACCACCTACCTAGGTTGCCAAACTTCACCAGCGCGGCTTGTTAATTTAAGCGGGCTGTGATTATAATAAAAAGTTATATTAGTTAATTATGGTGCTAGTGTGTTATATTGAATATAAGTTTGCAAGAAAAATTTATACCAAAAATTTATATATATATATATATATATATATATATATATATATATATATATATATATATATATATATATATATATATATATATATATATATATATATATATATATATATATATATATATATATATATATATATATATATATATATATATATTTTATATATTTATATATATAATATTTTTCGGGGTCAGCCCACAAAGCGGTTCAATAATTTATTGTAATTTTGGTTCGATTTATTATTTTACAAAGCAAAAGACCGCTAAAATATATTTATTCAACAGCAGCAGGCAGGTTAACTACCAAATAACACACTAGTATGTTATAAACCCCAACTCACTAGTTGGTTATGGTTTATAACTTATTAAATACATTAAATTTAAATCAACAATAATATTAAATGAAAATAACATAGTTTTGAATGAACTGGATATTGTCTAATTGTCCATTGAAAGTTGAGGTCGAGAGTTCTATTAGGCCGACATAACTGCTTGACTGTTTACTAATCCCTTGATTTTTTTCAGCAATTTCAATTTTGTTTTGGAAGGATTCTTTAAGGTAGCACTTCGCTACTGATGATGATTTCCATTCTCCATGGTGCTTAAGTGTTGTCATATTGGCCCCTGCATTAGCTGGTAGGGTAACGGAAGATATTCTTAAACAATGACCGGCGTAAAGTTTTTGATCCTTTAGGTTTAAATACGCAGCAATTGTTGCGGGTATTTTTGATATGATATGATTTGTACATTTGCCATTTTATAAAAAACAAAAAAGCGGCTGTGGTTGGTGTTTTTTGGTCGCAAAGAAATGTATTTTTTACACAAACCAATAGGGCTTACTAAAAATCCTTTCCTAAGAATAGTAAAACTTCTTATTTTTTAGTTTTTGTGTCTGGCAGCACAACAAATAAAAAATTTTAAGTCCTGCTTTAAATGAGGCTTCCAAAAAATACCTGTTAGTTTTTTAGTTCTGGAATACAACCTGTGGCTCATGCGTTATGATTTCTCAGTTGTTGGATAAAACATTGTATGGTACTCGTGTGATATGTTTTCCAAGTCGCTTAAGAAATTATACCACTTGGCATGAATGACGGCCTTGTGGTATAAATTTTTCTTGCAAGACTTATATTCAATATAACACACTAGTACCATAATTAACTACTATAACTTTTTATTATAATCCACTAGTGAGTTATAGCTATATATTATATATAAAATTAGTGACTGATGGTTCATTTTATATAAAGTCTAGGATAAACAAAATAATTTTAACTTTTATCATTATTATTCTTTATTTTTAAAACATACACTTCTAACTAGACTTCTGGCATTATTTGGCTTCCTCTAAATTATCTACTAATAAAAGTAGAAGAAATAAACAAAAGTATTTTAAAAAGTCAAAATAATTCATAAAAACATATATTTATACGTATAAATTTTCCAATAGCATAAATTTGTCTGTGACCTTAAAAATTATGACATCTAAAAATATTAATAATTTTGATGCGAGGATCAATACCACTGCCAATAAATTAATAACACTTTATTTTGGTTTATGTTATATTTTTAGACTATTTTATAGAGCAAAGAAAATATAATTACTAACAATGTGTTAAAAATACCGTGGATTCTAATATTATCAAGAAAAAGAAGAATATAAGAGTATATTCAAAATATTTTTTTGCAGATAATTTAAAATTTAAAATTGAAATTTATAACTAAATAAATCCGTGGTATGTCTTTTATATTGTTGTGACAGATTCATGAATAAAAAATATTCTTTGGGTACTCTTCAGACGGAACCGCCTCAGTCCTTGTTCAATGATATAGATTCTGTGGGTATACAAAATCGATTGACCTTACGAACTTGCAGATTGCCTAAAGCAAACCCAAAAAAATAACAAAAAAACCCTTTAACAATTAAAAATAGATCAATGTTTTGGCAGCAGAAAATTACTAAAAGTTAAACTAAAATTAAAATTATTATTTTATTATTAGTAAAACTTAAGAGGTTTAAGAAATTTAGGACGAATCTATTCAGGTATGTCGAATAATATTATCATTCCGGGTACCAAAAATAATTTGTATATATATATATATATATATATATATATATATATATATATATATATATATATATATATATATATATATATATATATATATATATATATATATATATATATATATATATATATATATATATATATATATATATATATATATATAAGCCAATGCCAGAAACTGTGGGGGGTGCAAATATTGTGCCAAAAGGTTTACCTAAAATCCGTTCTTGTGTTATTAAGACACACAAATTAATTGCAGACAAGTCACATGCAGACATTTTTTTGCTAGAACACATTTTCGAGAACATAAGACCCCAATGGTAAAGAACACAAGAAAAATAAGTAAATTATCAGGGTATAGACTTGTGCACACAAAAGTGATTTTATTAAATTGAGATTTACAAAAAACTTTAACTAAAATTTTATAAATATAGTTAAAAATAGACTTAAAATAAAAATAATTTGCCCTTATTCTAATATTAACAGAGAAAAAAATAAACGTTTAGTAGACAGTTTAGCATAAAAAATTAATTTTTTGGTTGTATAAATAATTGTTTTCTTAAATTTGAGAAACCAAATCTATATATTTATCGTATATTCATGGCTAATCAAAAAAAATCTAACAAATAGGCTAAAAAATTAACATTTGTACTGTTTTCAAAACACAAAACACTTATAAAAACAAAACCATATTATAATATAAATTGAGAAACAACAAATTTTTTTTGGGGATCGTTTATTAATGAGTATTTTTAATGTATACCAAATCGTTTATTAACAGCCCTTACTAATGCAGATTTTCTATTAATTAAGGATTATAGTATCAACAAAATTTAAAAAAAAAACCAATATCTTGAAACCTTGTCATTCGAAAAAAATCAAGAAAAATTATGATTTTTCCAATTTAATAATAAAATGATCGCCGAAAAAATATTGTAACTAACTCGGGCATTAATTGGCGATTAATAAACCCGGGACCAGCACCGAAGCGGTTCTATTGTTTAAAAAACATTTTTGGCGTGTACCCAACTAAAATTAAAAAAAAAATAAACATGAATCCGCCACAACAATACAGAACATATTTATAATTAGTAAAATTACAATAAATTATTGGGTACTTTCGGACGGAACCGCCCAGTCCTTGTTCAATGATATAGATTCTGTGGGTATAAAATCAGATTGACCTTACGAACTTCAGATTGCCTAAAGAAAACCTAAAAAAATAACAAAAATCCTTTAACAATTAAAAAATAGATCAATGTTTTGGTTGCAATCCATCACCCTTTTCAAAAAAAAAAGTAATCTAAAGAAAATTACTAAAAATTAAACTAAACTAAATTACGTTAATTTTGTTATTAGCAAAACTTTAAAAATCTTAGAGGTTTAACAATTTAGGACAATCATTCATCCGAGTACTGTACGAATAATTTATAATTATTATTCCGTGTACCGGACGAATAATATTATCATTCCGGGTACCGAACAAATAATTTGTAATTATTAATCCGGGCATTGAACGAAATTGTACCAACTTTATTTATGTATATAAAGAAATAAAAATTTGGTGAAGGGTATATATGGTTATGTAGTTTATTTAAATATATATTTCAAATATACAGGATGCATCACAAAATTTAAATATTTTTTTTAGAGTTTTCAAAATCCATTTTTTAATAATTTTATTTAAGAATTTAAAGAAATTGTGACTAATCAGAACTAATCATAACGAACCAGAACTTACCATCTGGCGAATAAATTATATTTATTAATCCGGACGAATAATACTATTTTATTAATCCGGTAATTATGTAGAAATGTGTCCAATTATGTTTGGGTCAGACTTTTGTTGTAAGTTGTTTTACACAGAGTTTAAAAAAATAATAATAATTTTATTTGCAAATTTAAAAGAATTTTAACAAACCAGAACTAATCAGAACTAACCAGATCTATTGAAAATACATGAATCTTTATATGACATTAATTTTGTGTTTTACAAAACCTTTATTAAGGTTATATAACATTTTGTCTAAATGCAATACTTTTTAAGTTGTTATATAAAAAAATTAATTTTCGGGATTTTTAAGGAAAAATTGGAAAATTAACATTTTTGGATTTTTTTTTGCAAATTTTAGGTGATTTGACATTTAAGTAAATAAACTAAATGATTTTTAATTAAAAAAGCTCAAAATTACAATAATAAAAAATCTAATTTTGGACTGAAATTTTTGGTCAAAAACATTTTGGTTTATATCTCCTTTATTTACATATTATCAAATATGTTTATAAAACCTTTTATATAGGCAACCTAAAAGCTCTATTTTTTTTATAAAAGTTTTTGTATCTCCTATAGTTTTGAGATATTAACGATTTTTATATTAAAACACCAGTATCTCGAGACACTATAATAGCTACATGAAATTTTATATGGCATGAATTTTGTATTTTTACAAGTTCTTTTATTAAGGTTATATAAACCTTTTTGCATACATTTAATACTTATAATTAAAAAAAAGAATCCTATTTTGGACTAAACTTTTGGTCAGAGATCACATATTCGTTTATATCTCCTTTACTATTCATTTATCAAAAATATTTAAGTAACTTTTATAATAAAACCTTGATAATCCGAAAATGATTTATTTACAAAAAAAAAAACAAATATTCCTGGACGAATAATTATTTGTTATTCAAACAGTACCTGCATAAATAGTCACAGCGAAAAATGTATGACATAATGTCACAAGTAACATAATATTTTGTTGTTAAATGTACTTTAGTATTTCCAGAAATAAAAAAATAAAAAATAAGTTACTTGATTTTAAGCTTTACTGAAATTACCGCAGCATTAAACAAAGGTTACCAAGTTTTACCTATTTAAATTTATGAATATTGCGACCATGGGCGTAGCGAGGTACGGGCAGGGAGGGGCAGGTGCCCCCCCTATAAGAGCCGTCGTTCGCTAGTAAACTGTAATTCTGAGGAGCTTTATAATTTGCGACGCTTCTTATAAGACCTAAAAACTAACAGGCTTGAAGGCTGACTTGTGAAATCAAATATCCGTGATATGATCTCTAATATAATTTTTGTTTACATCATTTCTTACTCCAAATAATGTCACTTATTACAACAAGGGTAGCGTAGTTTTTTTTGTTATAGAAAAATAAATTATAAAACGTTTTGTGAAAACCCAAAGAACTTTAAAAAAGTAGTAAAGAACCCTAAGTAAAATAGACATAGAAGTGAAGCGGGGGGATGGAGGTGGGAGGGAGGCAGCGGATCAGCCAATGTTGTGCGCCTTCATCGGTCGCCGCTTGCATTCATTCAAGCTATTTTTGATTTTTATATATTTTTTAAATTACTATCTTCACTGCTCATGTGAAACTGATATGGTAAAAACAACCATCAAAACGAACAATATAATCTAGGATTTCTTTTGTCTGACCCCCTTATATACAATCCTGGTTAGTTGATTGCGACTACACAATTACCTTTTTTAATAACATAAGTTTTTTACTAGCGCGTAACTATTTTCAAATGCAAATTGATGGATTTTAAAATTCTATGTTTTTAAATATATGGTTGATGGTGCCCTATTAAGCGTTTAGGGAAATAATCTGGAAGTTTTACCTATGTAAAATTTATTACATTGACTGTAAATACCATACTTTGTTTATTGGTTTATATGGTTTGGTTTTTGTTATTTGAATCTATACTATTACTTATTTATTGAAATCCTATTTCATAAGTCAGGAATGTAAGGAAACTTTTCCTATTTGGCTATTTATCTTTTAAATAGTTTGTTATCCGTATTCCTTACAGAATCTTGCAGACGTTTCGCCAAGGTCATCATCATCGTATTATCGAATTTACTTTTATATAGATTAGTTTTGCATCTTTTTAAAATAAAATATCACCCTATAGCCCCCAAAAAAATGTTGGTATATGAGAAAAATTTAATTTTGTCTCAAGAAAACATTTAATCTTAATTTTACAAAAAAAGGAGTTGCTGAAATTTAAAAAAGATACGTCAGTTCTTTTATGAATCACCCTGTGTAAAAAGCTCATCGCAAGTACACAATATGTATATCTATCCACAAGTAATACATATATTTAAGAAAATAAAAAACAAACACAAGATAATGTATATTTCTTAACTAAACATATGCAGACATATTTTTATAATGTAAACATATATTTTTATTTATATTTGTCCACATAAAACTCCTTTCAAATCCCTCCCGTCCCCTCAATAACCGCCCCGAACTTCTCGAGAGTTCGGAGTTAAGAGGGGTTTCGGGCCATAAGGCGAAGTTATTCGCTTAAGGGTGTAGCCATTAACCGCCTCCGTTGGAGTTACTCCTTTGGGGGCACAAGTCGCCTTTTCATTCCCTTCCCCCTTCTCTTTTACGCCTTCAATGTTGGAGTTTGTTTTGTATATAAAGTGAGCTATGTTCTGAATTTATTTTTATTTGTACTGTAAGTGTTACGTTAATATGTTTTTTCGACTATCGTTTATTTATAAGTATTATTAACGTATATAAAATCGCTTAATTGCCCTTATTAATGCATGATTTTTCTATATCAACGATTATAGTTTAGGCAACTAAAAATACACAAATTTAGACATTTAGTCTATTTATAACTTTGTCATTCAAGTGACAACCTTTAAAAACGTCTCTTAAGTTCGTTGCCCAAAATTGAAATACATTTCGAAAAAAAAATTGAAAAATTCGATTATCACAAATAAATAACAAAACAAAGTCTAAAAAATATTGTAACTAACTGGGCATTAATTGGCGATTAATGATCTCATTCCCCTTTAAATCGCTGGCGAGGTTCAGCGTTAAACGGTCTTGATCATTAATTGCCCCTATTAATACCCTTGTTCGTTAAATAGCTGTAATCATACTGTTAAAAATAATCTACAATTGGTAATAGATATATAAGTCCAAAATAAACTTTTTTCAGTATAAGTGAAATAGCCTAGAATTTCGAAACGAATACTGCTAGGCTTTTCTGATGAATAATGTACAATATTTTATTTTATCTGTCAAAATTTGTGTTTTGAAATATTCAGTATTTTAATCCGCTTCGTATAACTACGAAAATAATTCTCTGCTTTGGGAACGGCTTTTAAAATTTCTGTTTACTGGTCGAAACATTGTCACTATTAAAGTCCATTCGCGCCGCGAAAATTTGGGTCCAATTTGGGGTTCGGGGCAAAATGTTTTCCAAAAACGTTATAAGTTATCGATAATTTCTAAAAACTATATGAAAGCCAACACTTAAATCCTAGACTTCTGCTGTAATAGTTTTAAATTTGGATTTAGTTTTAATATTTCCTTGAGTGAAAGTCACCCCAACATTCGGTTATGTTTAAATACTATTTTCTGTTAAGTCGACTTTTATTTCAAAATCCTACTACAGCAGAGGCATATATTATTTCCTTACCTTGAAAATGGTGTATAATTTATGTCATTCAAGCGAAAATAGTTACTGAAAAACGTTATCTCCTGTAGGCTTGGAATCCGGAAACAACACCGCATCGATACACCGAATTTGGAAAAACCTAAATAAAATATAATATTTTTAATGCGGCTATATAAAAATTGTGGTTAGTGGAGTTTGTTAGTCTCCGCCCACCGTCTCCGCGTCCTTTCGTCCGACCCCTAAGGTGTAGCGTAAATGCACTCTTAAAGCACTAGTGCCTTAAAGTAACATTTTAAAGCACTAGTGTTAAAAGTGTATTTTTGGTATATTTTGCAGCAACAACACCTTTTTCCTTACACCAATTCATAAACTTGGTTAACCAAACAGAAAATTTAGATTAGTCAAGAGATACCCCGGGTCGGTCCTGGGGCCGACTCTGTGGAATATCTTGTATGACGGGATCCAAATCTCGAACTAGGGGAAAATGTCAGGACGATAGCGTATGCCGATGACCTGGCTCTCTATGTAGAGGCAAATGGTCAAGTTTCCTTAGAAAATAGGGTAAATATAGCGGTGCGAAGAATATGTAGGTGGATAGAAACACAGAGTTAAACATCGCACACCAAAAAGAGAAGCGATCATTCTTAAAGGCCCAAGAAAGAAGATGGAGTTACCTTCAACGAAAAAACACCACTGTAAGACCATCAAAGAAAGTTAAGTATCTGGAAATAACTCTGGATGAGGTTTAAAATTCAGGGAACATGTAAAGAAAACAGCGGAAAAGCAGAGAAACAGACAGCCATGCTCACGAGAATAATGCCGAAGTAGGTGGACCAAACAGTCCCAAGAGATACGTTGTACGGAGTCACCCTATCGATTCTAATGTACGGAGCCCTGGTATGGTACGATGTTCTCAAATATAAAAGACATAAGGACATCATGGAGAATACAGAAAAATGCTTTTAAGAGTGGCGCGCATCCCACTGTTTCCACCCGAGCAATACAGGTAATAACGGGCGCGATACCGATAGACATTATGGTGAGAGAAGAAATACTTACCGCAACAGGACCAGGCCATATTAAAGAAGTGCAGAAAAATGCCAGAAGGAGATCAATTGAAGAATGGCAGAGAGTATGGGATGAAAATAGAAAAACGGCAAAATGGACGAAAATAAATACCGAACATCAAAGCATGGGTAGATTGTGAATATAGAAGGTTGGACTATTTCACTACTCAATTTTCTCAGCACACGGATCATTTCACACATATGCTAAAAGGATGGAAAAAACACAAGAAGACATATGTAATTGGGAGATCAAGACACAGTTGAACATACTATGTTTCAATGCCAAAGATGGGATAAAGAGCGTGCTCAAATAGCACAAGAAATAAATACGGAGTTAAATCTGACAATATCATCGAAGTAATGTTAATAAATAAGGAAACGTACAACAAAGTTCATGAATATAAGGAATATTATAATGAGGAAGGAAAAGATCGAAGACAACAAACATGATCACTGTTATGGCGAAAGTTTATGATGAAATGTCAAACAGACGACTCCGTAACCTTTCAAGGTCCTCCAAGGAGAAAGAGGGGGTTTTGTGGGTAGGCTGTTGGTTGAACCACAGAGTCCTACACTATCCAGCGTGAAATAGTCGCGGGGTGAGCATAAGCGTTCATAAACTTATTTAGGCAATATTATTTGTATACAAGATTTCCTGTGCATTTTCTTCCATTTTAAGTTGGTAAAAACTAAAACGAGCTCAAACCTTAAAGTTAACATGCAGTAACCAACCAGCATCAATAACGGTTGTTAAAATGCATTAATAAATGTAACTTCACTAATTTTTATATAGGATGCTATGTGAAACTATCGGCCGAGTGATGATCGCGTTGTTAAATTTGCAATTTACTTAGCAATTGTTAAAAGTTAACAACGGTTTAGAATGTTTAACAAAACGTCATTGTCAGTTTTAATCACATCAAATTTTGGCGACATACCCGAGGGTTTAACAACTATTTGGATTGCCGATTTTTCCATTTATTAGTTAATTCCCAAATGGATGTATTAGTGTAATTATATTTAAATCATAGAGGAAAAGATTTACTTGTTACAGTTGACTTGGAAACAGCTAACATCTTATTAAATGAAAAATTTGATTTATATATTATCCTTTCGTTTTATTTCTTAACTCTCCAAAGACCTTACATTTGGATTTAAACACAAAGTGTATTAAACGATTTGTAAATTGACACACGTGTGACATACATAAACCGTTTCATTTTTGCGAGGATAGGCGGGTTAAACCCGGTTAGAATGGTGGGGGAAAGAACTGCTATCAATCAGTAGTTAAAAACGGTATGTCGCGAAAAAATCATTTCTATGATTTTAGTAGGAAACCTGTCAAAATCTGACATTTTGTTAAACATTCTAAACCGTTGTTAACTTTTAACAATTGCTAAGTCCATTGCTAAATTTAACAACGCGATCATTCTCGGCCGTATATCTTCCAATTTTCGAATAATTTATTTTTTTAACTGCATTATTGCGTTTGTATAAAAATATTGTTTGATATGTGTGTTAAAAGTACGTTTTAAGGAACTCATGACCTCATGACACATTCGTGCCTTAAAATGGTAATTTTCACTTATATCATAAATAACTATTAAAACATCTGTCAAGTTCGCCGCCTAAAATTAAAATATTTGTCAAAAAAAAAAAAAAATTTAGAAAAATTATAATTTTCACAATTAAAAATAACAAAACCAACTCTTAATGGCCTCGATCATTAATCGCCATTATTAATTACCATGTTCGTTAAATAGCTATTATCATACTGTTATAAATAATCTGCGGTTGGTAAAACTTGGTTAAAATGGTATGTACATTTTTAAAAATAAAGCGATTTTTAAATGGTAATAGGGAAAATCCTAAAATGTTTTTTTTATAGAACTTCTTAAACATTTTTAAAGTGGGAAGTTCGGGACTATCAAGTCGGACTTTAAAGGGATGCATTAGAGTGGCATTACTTGTTGCTTTGTTGGGAGCTGCCAGAGACGAAATTTTAGTAGCCAACTCTTCGAAGCCATGAAAATACCAATAAAAGAACGACAGATCTCCTACAGCCCGCCGGGTGACAAGAAAATAAAGCTTTCCTATAAGCGTATGATTATTAATAAGACGAACAGCTCTACTCTAAATGAAATTAGAAATACAGATAGAAGGGAAGACATACTTTCTAGATTACCTAGGAATCTAAGCTTTTCTAAAGCTGCTGAGGTGATAGTTGTAATGTGTTTATGCCAGTTAGGGTTATTTTTAAAAGTAAGGCTATCAAGGTGAAAGGACTCTTTATTTTGAATAACTTGGACGCTCATATGTAAAGGATAAATATTAATCGATTTTTTCGCGACAGCGTTATAATTGTGTTTATGCCAGTTAGGGTTATTTTTAAAAGTAAGGCTATCAAGGTGAAAGGACTCTTTATTTTGAATAACTTGGACGCTCATATGTAAAGGATAAATATTAATCGATTTTTTTCGCGACAGCGAACATAATTGTGTTTTGAAGGGTAACAAAAGTAAACAAAATTCCTGGTGCCCCAATTCAATATTAGGTTAAGGTCCTGTGAAAAGATATCTGCATTATTCTATGCTTATCTTCCAAATCAGGGTTAGAGGCTGGTTCGAGAAATTCATTATTAAAGTGGAGGTTCTATCATCAGCAAAACTATAAATAGGATGGATTGTGAAAAAGACAAGTTTGTTGGTGTGAGGAAGAAACGGAGTTGATGCCAGTAATGTTCCATGGAGCACCCCAGCATTAATTTGACAAAAACTGAGGAATTGACGATCTACAATAACTGATATTTGACGGTTAAAAAGAAAGATGGAAAGCCAAGACCATCGCTTAGGTGGAAGATCGTAGGAAGGCAGTTTGTTTAGAAGCGCATCATGCCAGACCTGGTTAAAAGCTTTATAAATGTCAAAAGCAACAATCTGGGATTTACTAAAAAACTCAAGGGACTTGTTCCGGTTGTGTGAGACAAAGAAAATAGGATCTGCTGTAGATCTTTTGTACTGTCTGTCATGTCTGTCATGTAAACTTTTGTGTTTTTCTAATTAGTTTAAAATTTAGGAATTAATATTCTAAATTTTTCCAATACTTTACGAACGACTAAACAAAAAGATTTAGGTCTATTAGTCAAACAGTCTTGAATCCTTTTTTGGGGATAGGTTGCACCTGTGCAGCTTTCCAGCTCTCTGGACAAATTGCCACGATATTTGTTTGGTCATTTGTGTAAATAGTTGTGCTGTTTTATAAAGATTTATTACCACCAGGCTACTGCTAAGATATTACAGTATAAGGGTGAAAGAGATAGACATACAAGTGGGGTTTGCCACAGGATACTCGTGCTATAACGCACTAGCATGTAAAACTACCAATATTAGGATATATAGACAATTTTGTTGCTGCCTCAATACACACAAAATTTACTTTGCACAATGCATCAAGCTTTAAAAAAAAAAAAAATCCAATCATGATTTTTAGAATTGTATGATACAAAAGTATCTTCTCGTGTCACTTTTAGCTTTTTTATCTCGGAAATAAGTAATTTGCTAAAGTCGGGCGTCCATTAATTACGTGAGGTATTTAGGAAGGGAGAAGGTCTAGCCGAATCTCACCTAATCTTACCTGGGGGTTTGGGGACCCCCTTTCCCCAGAACTAAGTTAAAAATGTAAAACATGTTTCCTTACTAAAATATAGCTAGTCCTACACAAGCCAATACAATAAGATAATCTTACACAAGGATATTTTCTGGCTGTGATTCTAGACAACGTTCTTAGTAGTTTTAAACACTAGTTAAAAAAAAATTAAGCAAAATATATTTTTTAAATAAATTCGCCTGCGTTGGATAGAACATAGAACAACGTATTTTCACTAAAAATACGCATTTTGAAAAATCTCTTGTGGGATTAGAGGGGGGTAATCAAGCCAAATCTCACTACATTTTACCAAAGGGCACCCCCTCGGTCGAAATATCGCCAAAATCTCGTGATGTAATTAATGGACGCACCCGTATACCACATGAAATTTACTTGGGGTGTTACGAAGAATTTACAAATTCAGTAAAGAATGGACTTTGTCTATCGAAAAATGTTAATCAGACATTAGGCCTTTCTAATGTGCTGCTTTGAATGCATAACTTTAAGTGAAAAAAATACAAATATACCGTATATTTTCTGTTTCTACGGCTTTCTCAGAATAATTGGCCAGTAAATAAGCTGCGAAGCTGCAAAAAGGATACTGCAAAGGTCATTCTTCAAAAATACAAAATCCGAAATGTTTGAACTTAAAGACTTTCGAATATAAGCCTGTGATTTCTCTTATTACTGCCAAAAACACTACAATCTGTTTTTGGTGTAATTTTATCCTTTAAAGGACCCGGCGGCCCTAGAACGTCCTGGGTCGGGAAGTATATTGATTAAACGTCATCGTTTGGATTTGCCAAGTGGCCAAATACCGGCGACCGAGCGGTCCGGGTCGTAACGTAACGGACATGACATATCTGTGTGTATCGCTTTACCGTGAAAAAGATATAATCGCGCCGCTAATATAGGGAAGACAGCCCTTATAATTAATATTTAAGATATATACTAAGTTGCAAAAGAAGGTGGACACTAGTTATTATAATCTTATTTTGATAATATTTTACAAGACTATTTAGTTTTCAGCCGGTAAAAAATGATTCAATTTTTAGCTTGTCTAAATACATTTTACAAAGTACTGCTTACATTTGTGCAGAACTTTTTTAAAGTCAGTGGGGCTCGTGAGGGAGGGATCTAGGTCCCCGCCCTTTCAGAAAAAAGTCAAACATACAAGATATGTTTATATTTCATTTTTATATTCACTATAAAAATTTAAATAAATATATACTCATACATATACATATTTTTATTAAAAGACGTAAGTATAAAGTAAAACATTTTAAACCAATTATATTGCACGAAATCCCTACATTTTTCGAGAAAAAATTAAAGTCAATTCACTGTAAGGTTCTGAACTCTATTAAAAAAACCTTTAAAAATTACAGTTCAATTTGCAACTATAGAGGTAACAATTAAAATGGTTCAGGCTTGCAATGATTTGTTTGTATTTTTTTTAAACAAACCAAGATAAAAAAAAATTGAAAACAAAAAAAGTCAAATTTTAGTAGCTTAATCTAAAGAAATATGAAATTACAAAAAAACAATGGCGTACAGTTTTTTTACAATTATTTTCGATGGGTTTCCTGAGACGCCACTGGACATTAATTTTAATTTAATTGCAAAATAGGTCCGTATAACTAAAAATAACACTGACAAATTTTAAGAAAATCGGCTACAGGGTATTTAAGATAATTACAAAAATCTTTTTTTTGTTTAACAACTTGTATCCTGAAAACTATGCATTTCGGACACTTTAACAATAATTGGAAAAAAAAACAATATAATATCCTAAAAAATGTTTACACTTTTATCGTTCAACGAGCAAACTCAGATATAACTAAGGAAGACACATTTCGGAAATCCCTCGGAGGAAAAACTGCTGCAGGCCTGCTTGGGGATTTCCGAAATAGTGCTGGCATTGAATATCTGGTTCTTTTGTTGGGCCCATATTTGGGGTAAGCATTTTTAAAAAAAAACAAGATTTCCGGGGTTAGTGGCGGTACTTTAAGTTGGCTTGAACCCGACTTGTTTTGAGGCTAGCCACAAAATTTTTATATCAATTTTTTTCAAATGCCTTGAAAGAGAAAAGAATTGTACTATATAGACTATACTATATAACAAAAAATTTTCCGTGATGGTTAAACTGCACAAAAACACCATCCCCAAAAAAACGGTAGGGAAGTACGAAAAAGTTGATACTATGTCACCAAAACTTTTTATCCCGTTCGGGAATACCCCTTTAGATGCTTGAATAAAGAAAAAGGTTTTAAATTAGATGGCTCAAGCCCAACAACTCTGCGTTTCGCGGATGATAAAATTTTGTTGTCTGAGAACCCAAGATATCAGGAAAATGCTATAAGATCTTCAGAAAGCATGTGCTCAGGTCGGGCTAAAAAAATATATCAAAAACGAAATATATGCCCGAATCTGGTCTCTAGTAATAATTTTTCTATTTTAATTAAAGGTGGAGCTGGTGGATAAGTACACTTTCACATTCTTTGGTTATGAAGTATGCATCTCCAGAGACAACCAAACATGCAACTTAAAAAAAAAATTACGCTCTCTTGGGCTGCATTTTGGCAGACTTGAAGATTTTTTTTAGAAGTAATCTCCCAATTTGTCTAAACGCCAAGATGGAAAGATCGATGCTCGGTGTGTCACTTCGAAACCCAAACGTTAGAAATGCGGACTTACGGGCGAGAACGGGAGTCACGAAATGTTATCTCCAGGTGGCTAAGCTCAAGGGAACGGGGCGGGACATGGCAAAAAGACTCCCTAGTGGAGACCAAGAGCTGACAGATATAAAAAGAATAACCACAAACTGGATACAGATCGCTCAAAATAGAAGACAGGGGGGGCAGAAATGGGGAAGGCCTATTTTCTAGCAGTGGATGCAAAGGGCTGATTGATGATGATGATATATACTAAAATACGCCCAAAAAAAAAAAGATAATATTTTATATGCATGATAGTCCCAATATTTCCCGGGGGCCAAATACTCCTACCAATGGAATGAAAGAAAAAATAAACCATTCGTAAAATCGCCACCACGTTTATCAAAAAACGTATGGGGATTTTATAAGACATTTAAAAAGGAAAAATTGGTGAACAATCGCCAATATTTATTGATGTGAAGTTTAAAAAAGGTTGTTTTTTAAAGTATCCTAAAATATTATTTAAACAACTACGTTTATGTCCTTTGGCCGATCAGTGTGGGTTTCTTGAATCCAAAACCATCAGTCACTTTCAATCCGCAGTCGTTAATGCCATAAAAAAATATTCGGTTTTGCTCAGATGAAATTTTCCCGAAAAATATGATCGTTTTCGACTCTAACCCTTGAAACACTTAATTTTTTTTTTCAGATTTTTCAGTATTTTCGGTACTCATTACTCCATTTTGCAACAAATTAAGAGAAATGTCAAAAAAAAAAAACTACAGCCACAAAACACACACACACATATAACCGTTTGAATTTGAATCCTGCCCTCACCATCATTTTTTTAAATAGGTATGTAGGCATAAGGTTTTTACAAAACCTGTGTGCATTGTGACATGAATGCTATGGAGGCAATCATCACCTTCTGTATTTGTTTGTACAAAATAAAGTGGAGCTTTTTAAATAACAAATATTTTGTTTTTAATAAAAGATATACTAACAACTATAGTTGTATGTAATTTTTATAAAGAATACCCCAGATTTAAAATCATCGACATCAAATTTATGATTTAATATATTTTATAAAATTACGTTTTTCTCGGTGTAAGAAATATTAATGCAAAATTAAATATGGAAATACATTTTTTTTTCACTTTCGTATAACCCCGTGTATCAAAATCAGTAAAAAAATTTGTTTATAAAATTTTTATATAATTTAAAAACCCGTGCAAGGACTCAAAAAGTGAAACAAATGAAGATCTAGGACGTGTAAAACATAAATTATAACATTTAATATAATATATTCTTTTTTCCAAAAATTTTTTTTGTATGAAAAAAAATACAGGCACTAAAAAAATTTATTGAGACCCAAAAACCAACGTTAAATGAGGGAGTTTATTCGAAAAATTTACCCGGGAAATTTAAAAGTAAATTCCCCAGTCAGAAGTGAAACCCCCTTAAATACACTCTATATGAATTTGTGTATATTCGGGATAACATCCAAAAGGCTAAAAAACAAAAACTTTTTTCTTTTAGATTTTTAAGATAAAATTACCTATTTAAAGTTTTTTAAATTTAATAATTTTTTCCTAATTTTTTTACAACTTTTTGTTTTAAAATTTTAAATTCTTTAAATTAATTTTGTTTAGTTCTCGCCCCATCCTTCCTAGGTGGTTCTAAAAATTTCACAATTCGAATGAAAAGGTATGTGTGGGGAGTATTGTTTTATTGGTTTAAAAAGGTAAAATGTAAAATAAACTGTTAAAACCTTTGGAAAATGATATAAAGCGTGGTTTTGATATAGGGGGAAAAACACCTTCCCCCATCTTTTTTTGGGGGCCCTGGTTTTGATATCAGTGGACCCAAAGACAGATGATAAATTTATGCTGGGTTTTATTTGGGACAAGGCTTAGAACACTTTCATTTTTTTGTTGGAAAAGCAAGCCATAGTACTTTAAAGGGGTAAAATTTTATGTTTTATCTAAGGATGTGTTCTAGAGAATGAAAAAAGGGAGACTTCATTAGCAAAACATACAAAATATAAAATGCTCTCAGATAGTTAAGATGTTCGGGAAAGTTTTACCCCCAAGATCACCATGGAATATCTGCACTTTTTAAAAAAACTTGCCGCCAGGAAAAAAGGGAATAGAAATTTTTTTTGGGTTTCTGGGGAATAAAAGGCAAAAAAGAAAGCATTTTTTAATGACTCAGAGTCAATTTTTGGGACTAAAAAAAACAGGCTCGGGAAACAACGAAAAACAGTTGGTTCCAAAAATATCTTTTTTTGGATAAGGTCATAAATACTAAGAGTTCGAAGGGAAAACAATATTCCTAACGGGTCAAATTTTTCCAATACATACAGAGTAAACAAATTAGAATAGGGGGCATTTTTTGGCCTCTTTTTTAAAGCTGTTGTGCCCTATGGACATAATGTGTCATACTACTCAAGGTAAAAAAGTTATCCCCACAAAGTTAAATAACTTTATTCTGCAGGCTTGGCCGCTCATAATGCAACACCAAACATGCTTATGTTTTAAAAGGACAAACTGGAAAATATTTTAGGCCCCCAACCCAATAAAAATTTAAAATATTCCAAGTCAGGTTAAGAGACTGGTTTTCCAGAAACTAAATATTAAAGGGGAAGATATTAGGGGTCAGAAAATATGAACCGGATTGTTCTTGAAAGAAAAATAGAAGCTCTGTTAAGGAGCGCATCTGTTAAGAGCCAGATCTTTTAAAAAATATCGGGTATATAAATAGAAACCACCCAAAGAATTCACTAAAGAATTCAAGGCTCTGGTTCCGGCTGGGCAAGACAAAGAAAAGAAGATCTGATGTGGATCTTTTCTGATGGCATTTATATTGTCTGTAATGCATAATTTTATTTTTTAAATAGTTTGAAATTTGGAAAATAATAAAGTTTTCCATTACCTTACAGATAACTGAGAGAGGAGAAAAGGTCCAAAATTTTTAAGATAAGAGAGTCTTAGATCCTTCTTTCGGGATAAGTGGGTGTGTAATAAGAAATTCAAAAGAGATGATTTAAAGGTTGGTGCAAAATCGAGAGCACATTTTTTTATACGATTTCTGGTTTTTTCTTTAGCCCAGATGTTTTTTTCTTATTAAGAAAGGAAAGGATACACTTGATCTGCTCTACGAAAAAAAAATTATTTAGAACATTTATGAGAAAAAAGGAAGCAACTTTGGGGGTAGAGTTAATAGTGCTTACTTATTTTACAAATTTTTTAAACATGTGGCTTTTCATCCATCAATTTTGAAATTCTACTGTAACTTTGCAGCAATTCATATTTTTTTTTAATAACGTTATATATATATATATATATATATATATATATATATATATATATATATTATTTTTAATTTTAAGGGTATTTTAAGTAAAATCTTATAGGAAAATAGAACAGAAAAATAGGTTTTCTTTGTAATATTTTTTTAAAAAAACGAAGTTTTTTTGGCACAGGCCCTTTTAAAAGCCCGAAACCCTTTCAAAAATTAACCCAAAAAAAATTGGGAGGCTTTTATCTCAATTGAAGGGGCCCAAACCCCCTCCGCCCGCCCAAACAGGGGGGGGGCAGTGGTTTAAAATTTGGTCGAATATATATGCATGCATTTCTGAGTATGTAAAAATACATACATATGAATATATAGGTAAATACAAGGTATAATAAATAAAATATAAGAAATAACCAAAATTTTCACAATACAAAAAAAGGGGAAAATTTTTAAAAATGAATTATGGCACTTATATTTTTATGATCTTTGAATATTGGTTGATAAAAAAAACAAAACTCCATTTAAAACTGTTTTAATTTTGAACATAGACCATAAAAAAAACTATAGGAATTTGTAATAACAAATTAACATGTTTTATATATATATATATATATATATATATATATATATATATATATATATATATATATATATATTTATATATATATATATATATATATATATATATATATATAAAATATATATATATATATATATATATAATATATATATATATATTTTATATATATATATATATATATATATATATATATATATATATATATATATATATATATATATATATATATATATATATATATATATATATATATATATATACATATTGGCTTTTGATTTTATCCCCCCCGTAAAAATTATTAACAAAATTATATTAATTTATATAATTGGGAAAGATAAAAACCCTTTAAGTTAAAGATATTTTTTTTTGGGGGGGTTCTAGTTAGATTCATGAATTTTAGGTGATTTTTTAAGTACCCCTAAAAACATTTTATAATTTTACTATCCATTTTTTTAGTTATTTATTAAAAATTTTAAAATACAGAAAAAGATAAAAAAAAAAAAAAGTTGAAAATTCAAAAAAAAAGCAGCTGATGAAGTAAGGTGGTCACAAAAAAAATTTGGGCCCTAACCATGCCCTTTCCAATTTAGAAACTGAAAAAAAAAATTTAAAAAATTTTTTTTTTATTTCGGGAACGTTAATAAATAACTCATAAAAATGTATACTAAAAATATTAATTGCCTTTTTGGTATTTAAAAAACACCTGAAATTCATGTCTTTACACTAGAAAACCCCCCTTATGATAAAAAATAAAAAAATTTTT